>JAJJMA010256317.1:0-32695 GCA_023529015.1 Papaver nudicaule | reverse complement strand
TCCAATGCCATACTTAATATTCAACATCATCAGGAAAATCACTACCATCTTGGTGGTTACTCGAGGATGATTCATCAGAGGGTGATTTGACCAGACACCCGCGGATAATCCACATCCATTCTGCATCACCCATGGATTTAAAGAAGTGTTTTTGGCACCTATTAGTGCAATTTTGTATGGTAATGGGGTTAATTAAAGATATTTTTTGAAAAGGAGGGGATACCGAGATATACCACCACTACGCCAGATTCATTGTTTTGCAACGGATATATCCGTTGCTCATAATTTGTGCCACGGTTATTTCCGTTTCAAAAACGGCGTTGCACATGTGTGCAACATATTGTGCAACGGATAATTTGTGCAACGGATATATCCGTGGCACAAACTGTTTTCTTCCGTTGCTCACACCTAATTTGAGCAACGGATATGTGAATTTGAGCAACGAATATATCCGTTGCAAAATTTTTGATAGGAATTAAAAAAAGTATATATTATTGGAAAATCAGTATACAAAATTCTTGTATTACAAAATTTTCACATTTGCATTAAACCCAATAACTGATCTTTACAAAAGCCTTTTCGCCATTAATTACACACAATGATATTGAAAGTTCCCTACCAATAAAAAGTTGATAAACCTACATTGATCAAGCAAGCCTATCGATAAGAATACCTTTAACTTTTCATTGATCAAAATGTCGAGCCATGTAACTAGGTGAGACACAGATAAAACAACAAGCCTTACACCAACGAACCTCTCGCAACAATGAATAATTATCGCACAAAACCTGTACCAAAAGACACAATATACTTTATACTCTAACCAAAACAAGAATGGAAAGGAACAAGTGTAGTCTCTTAATAGTGGTCTAACACCATGTCCATCAAGCAAATAATCCATAAAGGAAAAGAGTGACCTAAGATGTCATCAAATATTTTATGACAAGAAAAGCCTGATGAAAGAAAAATGCATTTTACAGACAGATTAAGATAGGAAACTTAACTACTATTTGCACAAAAAGAAAGGTTTCAAAGAGACGGTATATGATATAGTAGAAGTCCTGGTTACCTTGTAGACATGACGCCGGTTGCTTTTGGCTGGGGAAAGTAATGCAACTGCACTAAGTTCAGGACTTGCATACTCCCTTTAAACAGTCTGAAGATCGTGTTTCTTTAAAACAGTCCAAAAGTGATGCAACTACACTAAGTTCAGGACTTGTATAATTCCTGGAAGGAGTGAAGATTTTGTTCTGCAACAATAGAGTGAAACTGACCAATTGTTTGGCACATTCCCTGTCAAACCAAATAAGGAGAAAGGTGGACGAGATTCTGGTTACTGGCAAATACTTCAATGTCTGGTCATGAATCCAGAATGAGGTTATGTTTGTTGTAAGAAAAATGTAACAACAGGGAGGAAACTTACATTAGCTGAGATTCACAGTGGTGTCTTGCTCAGGGTGCACCTTGGTGCATAAGCTGCAGAGGCAACCAATATGAATGGAAAGAACATTATCATTGCATACTGCATGAGACCCAACCCTGCCAAGAAATAAACCATGTTCTCCATCTAAAAGCGAAGAACAATAAAGTCAGTAACAAAAGTAGACTAATCTTTCTGCATCATATAACAAGTTAAAAACATAAGGAGATTATTATACCTTCTTATCGGACTCAGCAGCCTTAACAAAACGTACAAGGAAAACATAAATGTAAGTGCGAATAAAATACCTTTTTTTCCTCCAGCAATTATTTCAATGGCACTATGACTACAAGATACAAACTGTGGAATCCTATCAAAAGAAAATAAGATACGAGTGTACCTCGAGATGATGTGGATACGGAAACCTCTAAACCAGAACCGCAAGAAGCCTGAAGAGAACAAATACAAGGTAAGTATCGATTATCATGAAATGGACATAGACCATCAAATTTACAAAAGCTCAATACAAGGTACTAATTTCCAAGGTATCTCAATGCAGAAAAAGTTCCTGTAGTCCATAAGCCTCATTAACTTGCTATAATAACTTGTATTTACAACAATCAGAGCACAGATCTCTAAATATCTCTTGATGTTCAGTCCACTCCATATTGGCATTCAAATGAGAAGCACAAATATTTGCCTATCTCAGGTTACATCATATAACTGACCAAACATAATAGCATCCAATTGACAGTTTCTCTTGACACAGATGCCACTACCGACAACTCTGTGCAACCTATGAGATGTTGAGCATATCTAGCACATGAATTCCAGTACACTTTAAAACAAGAAAGGGTGAACCTAGGTAGCGGTGGGTGCCATTGGTTGCATATAACAACATTAATAATCGAAAAAACCGTAAGTGAGACACTTACCTCTGTGAACCTTTCATGCACCCAACTGCCCAAACTCGTTCAAAACCGTAGTTCAAAGTGTTCTCCAGCCTGCAAATTTTCAGCATGAGAAGGCATCAGCTAAACTGGATATTTACAAACATGCAGAACTGTTTCACATGAACTTCAATTACTAAGCTTGTGAAAGAACGACAACACTATTGTTATAAATTCCATGAACTTTAGGTTATCAAGCACAAAGCATTGAAGAGAGTGGTCAAAACAATGACATAAAAACAAAATAAAATAAAATAAAAGAAAGACTATAGGACTTTAGAGAAAACAATTCATGTAGCAGACCTTAGCAGTTTGATCATCAGAGCCAGTAATCATACCTTAGTCAGACTACCAGAGAAAAGAATAGCTGATGGAAGTTTGTGAAATTCCATGTAACAACCACACACACTTCAACTGATTTCTGAGCTTCATAAGAATTTGTGAAATTCCTGCAAAGAAGCAAATACCAAATCAAAATTAGAAACACCCAGAATTATAAACAAGAAGAACTTATAACACAACACGAAAAAAAAAACAACTAATTCTCCAATTAAGACATAGCAACCCCCAATTGAAATCACAAACAAGAAAGAGATATTACCATATTGAATCAACGACATGGGTTCAACCCAAGAAGCAAATTGTTACCACCAGGAAGCAATTGAAATCACAAACAAGAAACAAACCCATTAGTATTCAAACTCAAATAGAATCAAAACCCTAAATAAAATTTAGGTTTTTTACCCCAGTAATCGACTTCAGTTCCAAATTGATTTTTTAGGGTTAGGTTTTTGGATTTATGAGGCATGGGTTTGGATTTCTGGTTTAATTGGTGTTGATTTCAATTGATTATAAGTGATTTCATCTGCTTCTGATACGAATTTTAGGGTTAGGTTTTGTTGTTTTTTTTTTTCTCACGCGAGAGGGAAATAGGGGAAGGAGAGTTGTCGAGTGTTTGTTTTGTAGATAGAGAAAAACACTTAGGAGATCATAAGAAGAAGAAGACGAGAGGTTTTGATCTCATGAAAATTTTTGTTTCAGCTCAGAGATCAGAAGAAGAAAAAAACGAAACTCGAGAGGCGTTTTGTTTTGTTTTGGGAAGGAGAAGGAAATAGAAGGGGAAAAAAGTATTTAGGTTAATATTAAGTTATTTTGAAATGACATCCAACCCTCAACCATTTTAACAAAGTACCCGTGTTTTCCTAGTTTTTTGTTTTCTATAGGTAATGCACACTTGTGCAACGGATATACGAATTTGTGCAACGGATTTTGTTGCACATGAAAAAATCGAAGTGTTGCAAAAGGCAGGATATGGTGTAGTGCACCAACTTTATGTTCGTGAACTCTATTGATTATATTACTTGAACGATCTTACAAATCAATATTCAAGTATTCACATGAGTAATCTCAAAGGTTCTATAATCAACAATTGGATTTGTGCAGTACTTTTAATTATATGAATATAATGCGGAAGGTAAAAGTAATGCACGACAGAAAAAGTTTTGTTGACGAGGAAACTGCAAACCAGCAGAAAAACCCCGGGACCTCGTCCAAATGTGAACACCCTCAGTATTAACCGAATACAGACGCTAGCGTACTCTCAGACTTCGGACTGGAATGTATCGAGACTGAATTAACCCTACAAGCAATTCACCTACCAATGTGCTCCTATGTCTCTTGTCTCCCGCAGAAACCTACGTACTTGATTCCCCTAGCTGACGTCCTTTACAGGCCTGGGAGTTGCTCCACTTCCCTTCGTGAAGGCTAGCGCTACCCTGCCTCTAACAGGATGCCTAAAAGTATCCAAGTAATTAAACAAGAATACGATTGTGACTTCCTTTAGACTTAAAGTCAAGGTTAATGGAAATCTGATTTACTTAATAGAGCTTATTGATATAGCCTAATCAGATTTACCTCCTAACGCTTGACGAACTTAGTATTAAACCTAGTTCGTGAATTATGTTAAGGAACTTCTAGGGTTTACGATTCAAGATCTACCTTACGAAGTTTCTATCAAAATCTTGGTCGTGATAAGATTGAAAGAATTCAATCGACCCAAGATACATGATCAGGAATTTGACTTCCGACCTGTGCTTCACGATCCTCAAGTGAAGTCTTTTCAATAGTCGTAGTCCAAAAGGGCTTCGAGATGACGACCAACCTTTATGCAAGGATACACAGATGTGTAGAGGATTAGAATTGTATCTTGCAGAAGGTCATCTATTTATAGTGATCACCAAGGGAGGATTTTCTTAAAAGTTAAGCAACATTGAGTAGGGCTCAAGCAAGTTCCAGAACTAGAAAAGTCCATAGCTTGAATACCCATTCTCAATCTTCTTCTAACTTTGGACTAGGCCAATAGTTAAATAGGACTCAACCTTGATTGAAGGTTTGCGACTTCTGGTCCAAAACATGTTTGAACATCGGGTGGATTAAGTAGTTGAATTCCATGGGCTAAGTAATGACAAGTTCGTGAAATAATCATTCCAGAACCGAAAACTCAGTGATATGAAGTTGAGAGTTTTCCATGGTTTATGTGTACACGTTCATGAACGCGTTCACAGAGCTGTCTATTGGAGTTCAGGAGAAACCTTGAACTCGTATGTATACGTTCATGTACGCGTTCATACAGACTCATCACTCGTACTCTGGAAATACCTGGTGCAACATATGTACGCGTTCACCGTTGAGGTCATTTCATGAGACAATTCAACTTACTCTACATATACATACTATAACGGTTCTGACAAATGCAAAGGCGAAGAATTCTAGAATACCTTCGGATCTTATAAACAACATCATAGACTATTGATATGATAGAATGGTAAGTACGAAATATGGAAAGGAAAAACCTTTCTAACCTTTAGTGAGGACGTTATGATTTATCTAGTAGTAAGCTCCGGTCTTCGTCTTCAATGGTCTTGGTCTCGATTACCTAAAACTATCATGTCCGAGTTGTAGAGTAAACTTATCAAGGATTGTATTTTTGTCATCTAAACTTGACAACTGACTTGAGATAGCAAACATCAGTGGGTTCAACCGAGCAATGCCCTAACATTTTTGAATGTCAATTTTTTTTGTTTTACCCTGGGACTTATCTGTGTTCGTTTTGTGCCTGCATGTGGGTGCAATCCACCTTATACTCAGTTACAACTGTCAAACGATTGATAACTGCACCATAGAAAAAGTCACTAATTTTGTTATTTTTGTGATATATGTGATTTATTTATTTATTACGAAAAAAGATTTTTTTTTTAATAATAATCAAAGAGTTGCATGATTAGAGTCCTCAAACGAAAGATGCTATGCGTAAAATAGATATTGATCTTAGAGCATCTCCAACAGCGGGTGGAAAAATTCCTATGTGGAAGTCTTATTTAGACCTTTATTTTGAAGAGTTTAGGTGGGTTAACCTTAAAACTAGTAAACTATCTCCAATAGTGTTAAGTTTTAACCTTTAGGATATCTTATGTGGATAAGATCTTAACCATTTAATTTAATTTAAAATAATTATTAAAGGAAAAAAATTAAAATTAAGGGTCTTTCCGAAAGTCTAGTTAAGACTTTCTCTTACATCTTTTGTAGTCCATGTCATCATTCCTAAACTCAAAAACTCCACTATTGGAGATTCATTTTCAAGAATATTAGGTCTTAGATGTTATGTGGCAATAAAAATTAAGACCTCCACCCATTATTGAAGATGCTCTTATAAACTTATCAGACACAGTATCTTTTGGATTGTTTGTAACATGTCTCTGTTAACCAAGGAACTTACGACACATAATCATATCACCGCTTAAGTACATATTAGCAATTAGCTGATGATAAAATAAAATGTAAAGGTGGACTAGATGAGTTAATGAGTTAATTGACTCAAGATTTAGAAGTGGAGTGCCTGGCTTGCTTGTGAAGGTGGACTTTGAAAAAGCTTTTGATCATGTTAGCTGGGATTTTATTGAAGAAATGTTTGAGAGAATGGGTTTTGGTGCTAGGTGGAGAAGATGGATAAGATGCTGCATGGAATTTGTGAAGTTTTCTATTCTTATTAATGGCTCTGCTACTGGTTTTTTCACAACAAAAAAAGGGATTAGACAAGGGGATCCCTTATCTCCATTTCTCTTTTTACTTGTTGGTGAAGCTCTGAATTATATGATTTCTCAAGCACAAGAACAGGGCCAGATTTCTGGATTTCAAGTCAGTGATGGTGGTAAACAAATATGTCATTTGCAATTTGCAGATGATACCCTCATATTCATAGATGCTGATCCCAACCAAGTTCAACAATTAAGGCTAATTCTTCTTTCTTTTGAATTATTAACTGGCTTAAAAATAAACTTTGCCAAAAGTTGCATTTTTGGTGTAGGTTATGAAGGAGATTTGAGTCAGTTCTCCAATTTGCTTGGTTGCACTCTTGGCTGTCTGCCAACTACTTATCTTGGATTGCCTCTTGGTGATAAAAGTGGTGGAATAGCTAAATGGGACAAGGTGATAGAGAAGTTTACTAAGAGACTTGCAGGATGGAAGAAACCTTTACTTTCCAAAGCTGGTAAGCTTACTCTAATTAACAATGTTTTATCAAGCTTACCAGAGGGGAATGGCTTTTACTTCAAACTGAACTTAATGAGGTGCAACTCAATTCTGAAGCTGAAGATGTTATACAATGGGCTCTTACTTCTAAAAATGAGTTTACAGTCAGCTCATCTTATAATCAGCTCTTAGCAGAAAGCAATGGACCAACTTTCAACTCCATCTTCAAAGTTATATGGCACCAAAAGCTCCCTCCTAAGGTTTCCTTCTTTCTGTGGGGATTATGTCATGGAAGGCTATCAACTAGAGACAGGTTAAATAGAAGGGGTATGGATGTTCCAGTGAATTGTTTGTTCTGTCATGAAGCTGAAACACCAAGTCATCTATTCTTGCACTGTGACTTTGCTCAGAAACTTTGGTCTGAATTCTTAACCAAGCTTCATTGTTGCTTCACCATTCCACATGACATAATCACAACTCTACATTCTTGGTATAGAAACATCTCCAACAACAATTCAAGCAACACAGTTTGGAACTTCCTCCCTGCAGTTATAATGTGGAGTATATGGAAGGAAAGGAATTCAAGAGTCTTCAATGAAACCAACAGCTCTGTCAGCTCAGTTTTTGCTAAAGCCAAATTTAACCTTTACAATTGGGCTCTAGTCATAAAGGATTATGAAAGCTTATACTACAATTCTGTAATATCTAATTGGCCTTCTTTGTACTTTGATTAATTTTTTCCATCCTCTAGTAGTCTGTTACTAGTTGGATCTTCTTGTTTTAGGGTGGTACAAGCCTCTTTGTACCCTCTTGTTTTCTTTGATCAATGAATTCCTTCTTTAATGATCAAAAAAATAAAATAAAATGTAAAGTACAAACATACGCGTATAGGAAGAAGAATCCAGATTCCAGAGAGATGTAGAAAAAGAAGTGGCAAAGACCACACGCGTCAGTTATAGCGTGAAACAGTGAACCGGCCTGGAAAGGATATGTACCATTGAAGTACCAGCAGAAATGTTGAAGAAAATGGACCTTCCATGCATGTCCCAAGCACCAACCCACTGAAAATACGCATTTTGTATACTTGACAGAGCAGCACTGGAGCTCAAATTATGAAACCTGCTTTGAGCCCTTCCCAAATTATGCAAGCCCTCCCGCCGTCCCTCCCCCTAGTAATTTTTGGGACCCCTTTAGTTTTCCAACTTTTTTAAATACCAAACTACCCCTCACATGATTAGTCTTAATCATTAGATTAGAGTTAATAATAGATTAGAGTTAAGTATATACTTAAGGTTTTAGATAATTTAGGTGAGAGAAAATCAGAATTTTGGGGAGATTTTTGTGTGGAGAGGGAAGAAAAAGAGGGGAAAAAAAGAAAAAAATTTGGGTTTTTGGTGTGATTCTTGTTTTGTTTGTGTGTTTTGTGAAATGTTTGGGGGGGATAACATTGATGAACCTCATCGTAACAAACATACGATGATCGTTGCGAGAAATCTGGTTATGGGAGAATCTTCATCGTCACAAAACGTTTTACCGGAAACTCAAGAAAACAACAATTTCGATGATTTTTTTGTCCCAAATCCTGAAGATGAGCACTTATATGATGAACCCATTGCTTCAAATACACAGGTATACTTCAAAATCATGTTTTATGGCCGAAATCGAGCTAAAGGTGAGACTTTTATGTCTCACCAGCGCCATATTCGGCCCCTATTATGGCAGCCGAATGTTCAAGACGAAGAACAGTTCGGCTGCCATAATAGGGGCCGAATGTTGTTTTTCGAAATATATTGACACATTCGGCCTCTAAACTTTAGCAGCCGAATCCGGATTCGGCTGCTAACTTAAGTACTAATAGAGGCCGAATGTAGGCAGCTGAATAAGAACTTGAATTCTTATTTTACAGCGTCACATTCGGCTGGCAAAAGCTCTCACAATAGGGGCCGAATGTTTATTCGGCTTGTAAAGTTTAACAGCCGAATGCGCATTCGGCTTCTAACATGAGTTATCGTGCCAGCCGAATGTTAATTCGGCTGGCACTATGAGCCAAAATAAAAGCCGAATGTGGATTCGGCTACTAACATTTGAAGGCCGAATGTTGCATGCTTACATGTGTTTCTCTCTTGTAGGTTGTTCCGGGTGGTATTGAAACAACCGCCGAAGATGTGGATCCCTTACAAACCATTCACGAAGATACTAGAGATCATTATCTACCTTTTCTCGGCTTGGTAGGTTTTTTTTACCTCGCTCTTCTCTTTTAGTCAACCCCATTGTATTTCAAATTCTTAGTTGTTTCGATTTGATTATGTAGACTTGGAAAAGTAGAGACGAATGCCGAGATTGGATCGTAGAACATGCAAAGAGAATAATGGGCGTGTTCGTAAAAGGTAGGGAAAGCAAGGAATGGCGGTTAGTGATGGTTTGTGAGAGGAGTGGGTTAAGCACCTTGGTGAGAAGACACACGAAGAAACAAGTTCGAAAGCCCGGGAAGACGGATAAAAGGTACAAGACAATGACAAGGAAAGCGAATTCCCTTTCAAGGTAGTTTTTAACTACAACCATACCAAAGAATTGTGGCATATGAATCCAAACATGGATTGCCGTCATAATCACGAACGTCCACATGACCTTCATGGACACTACAAAGTCGGAGCATTCAAACCAAATGAGTACAAGGAAATCGAGACGTTGTCGGAATTACGTGTCCCTCCCATAAAAATACTAGGGAAGTTGAAAAAGGATAACCCGGAGAACAAGAGTACCTTGAAACAAGTATACAATGCAAGAGCTACAATTAAAAGGAGGGGTTGCCAAGGTAGGGGTGTGATTAAACAATTGATGTGGTTATTTGAGCAACACAACTACACGGTCAAGAAGGATTTGGATGACAAGAGAAGAGTGAGGAACTTATTCATTGCCCACCCGGCAATGGTCCAATTGGCCTTATGCTTTCCAGAAGTTCTTTTGTTGGACTGCACTTACAAAACCAATAGGTATCAAATGCCCTTGTTGAACATAGTTTGTCATACGTCGACAAAGGCACCATTCACGGTGGCATTTGTTTTTATGAATGACGAGACGACCGAGAGTTATGAATGGGCATTGGACGCATGTAAGATGCTCTACGATCCGGAAGTGCTTCCCAAGGTATTTGTGACCGACCATGAAGATGCATTGATGGCGGCTATAAGAAAGGTATTTCCCGACGCCGTGAACTTCCTTTGCACCTATCACATTTGGAATTGTGTCAAGAAAAAGTGCCAACCGATAATACAACCTATCAAGATGGGTGAAATTCAGAAGATTAAAAAGACACCGGAAGATCAACGAGAGCCTTTGGAAAAGGAGTTCCTTGCTAAGTTTGAAGCGAATGAAGAAATGTTTAGATTATTCTCGGAAGAGTGGGATAATTTGGTTTTTTCACCGACCCGTGGAATTTATAACTCAAGGTATGAATTGTTTGTTGATCGATGGAGCGTACAGTTCGACGAAGTCATTAAGTATTTGAAGAAATAATTGTTGGATCATCATGCAATACGGTTTGTTTACGCTTTCACGAATGAACACAAACACTTCGGGAACCGAGCCACAAGCATGGTGGAGGCGTCTCATTACCGATTGAAGAAGAACTTATTTGGGTGTATCGACTCGTTCGTCTCCATTTTCGATTCAATCAATGAGTATTTCACATGTGATGTTAGGAGGATCCTTGAAGAATTTGAATGGAATAGGATGATGCAACACCAAACTTATGGGGACCACAAGACGCTCCGCAGCCTTACTCATAACGTCTCACATCTATGCATCGAGATATTGATGAAAGAGAGAAAGAAAAAGGATAAACACAACATCCAACCGGGCGATGAATGTAATTGCATGTTGATGGAATCGATGGGACTTCCATGTCGACATATCATGGCCAACTACGAAGACCCCGATCTCATACCTTTTGAGGATATTGATCCACATTGGAAGCAATTAAGCTTTGTTCCTCGTCCAACCGATGATCCCGACGAACCCTTTGAGGAGACGGATGTTGGAAAAAGGCTAATTGAGAAGTACAAGCTAAGTAACCGGGCGCAAAGGCAAATTCTATTGCACGAGATGATACCGATCGTGGAGCCATACACCGGGGAGGGATTGGAAGAACCGGAGGTTAGGCCGGGAAAGGGTAGGTCGAAGCAAACTATGACGAGGAAGGCAACTAGAGCTCACAATTTGCAAGCGTCTAAAGATTACACAAAAAGAAATCCTTCCGGTATTGAGTACCACAATGCAAAGTATGAGGAGGAGAGGAAGGAAATGGAGAAGTTGGGGATGCCGGTACAAGATAGAGATAGTGTGTTGAGCTCAAGGAAGAGGAGTCGGGCAAACAAAGCTCCATCAAGCGTGGAAAATGGCAACAATAAGGGGAGTAAGACACCTAGCACACAACCTAGTTACAACAAGAAGTGGACTCTAAAAGACATCATCCCCAAGAATGTATTTGTTCCCACTCCACCGTCTCCCAAGCAACCTACCTTGGAAATAGAGAAAGGCAAGGGTAAGAAGATGGCAACACCACAAGAGAAGGAAATAACTCGCAAGACAAAACATGCATTTGGAAAATTTTCGGCACCAAAGGATAAGTCGGGTAATCTTTGTAGGAAATTCAACATGATATATGACAACTACATGGAGGACCTTCCCGAGATCATCCGACCTTATATTATAAGCATGGAAGATGTTGAAGGAGATGGCAATTGTGGGTATCATGTAACGGGCGAGCAACTAGGTCCATTCGCGGCTTCTCCGACACCCGGTTGGCATCAATGCAACTACATTCGAGAGAGGTTAGACCTCGCACTATGCAACAACCGGGATTTCTACAAGGAAATGATGAAGGATGGCATTAAGGGAGTAGCGGGTACAAATGAGGAATTTATACAATTTCGAAGGAGACTACGTGGAGGCCCTAGAATCGAAGATGGACATTGGATGGATTTTCCAATATGCGGGTTCCTTATAGCGGAGGCATTCAATTGCGTGGTACATTTCTACTCCTTTGCTTTGAGTCAAACTTATGTACCGCTTAAGTCTCCTTGCGATGCCAATGTGAATGATAGGAGACTTTTCATCGGGCATGTTGGAAGATGTCATTTTATTGGTCTCAAGCTACAACCTAGTTGCCCACTACCTCCATTTCATCCCCATAGCTTTTGGGAAAACGTAGAGAGAAACTACTCATGTGATTGGTATAACAAATACAAGACGGGAATTGATGCATGGACCGCTTACTACATGGAGCAAGGCATCCCTCAATGTAACGTATCGGATGGTGATAGTGAAGACTTGGATGATGATGATTTGATTGAAATGCACTCTTACATTGAAGAAGTAGAAACGACGGTCGGATTTGAAGAAGTTCAAGGAATCGAGGAGATGGTCACCGACTTGGGTTAACCTACTACGTTTTCTCGAATGATCTTGTTGTTTTTTGTTTGGTTTGGATGCAATTCCTTTATTGGTACATTCGGCTCACACGAAATGCACTTTTTTGCCGGAATTTAATTTGTTTTGATGCATTTCCATTTTCGGAATTTATCATTAGTGTTGTTCGTATTTAAACGTTTCTCCTTTCCATTGTTTCCATTCCTTTTTTGATATTATTCAACATTCGGCTTCTATTTCTGTTAGAAATAGAAGCCGAATCATTATTCGGCCTGCAACATCTCACACTTATAGAAGCCGAATTAGCATTCGGCTTCTATAAAAATTTCTCATTAGGGGCCGAGTGTACATTCGGCCCTCACGATAATTTTTTATAGAGGCCGAATGTTGGGGTGTAAAAATTATTGAAAATCAGTGTAACATTCGGCCTCTAAGATTTGGGTACTTTAGGGGCCGAATGTATATTCGGCCCTCACGATAGTTTCATATTAGGGGCCGAATGTTTATTCGGCCCTCAAGATAGTTTCTTTTTAGGGGCCGAATAAATTGAGTAATATATGGTTGGTATGTGTAGGTAAGGAGGGTATTATTCGGCTTTCAAAAGAAACAAATATAGAGGCCGAATGTACATTCGGCCCTCACGATAGTTTAAAAATAGAAGCCGAATATATTAAACGGTAAAGAACTTAGACAACCACAATGCAAAGATGAAAATACAACAATAATAATAAGTAAACCAAACTATTATTGACAGCTTCCAAACATTTCACCAAACTAATTCATTGACCGCCCTCAATCTTTCATAACATTCAACAAACTTGAATTCTCGGTGATGGATAAGGTAATATCGCTGCCGAGATAGATTGAAAACTTCTTCGCGTGATACACCTCTATTGCTTTGGGCCATTGCTCTCCTAATTCGGACGAACTCAGCTATTTCTCCGCTAATGTGGTTCCACCGAGTTCTAATTTCATTTTCATCTCTATCATTCGGATTATTCGTAGCACTCACGAACACATCAAGAACACGGTTCCAAAACGACGCTTGTCCAGGTACCACAACACCCATCAAGCCATTCAATGATTCACGCATGAAAGAATAAGTAATCCCAAGATCTTCTATGTGGGTATAATTCCTCACCATTTTGGAATAGCAAAAAACTTGAAAAATAAATTGGTATAACAACCTTTAGAAGTTGTGTCAAAACCTTATATAGAGGAGCCCCAACGGATCTATTCTTGAACTCCAACGGATCTATTTTCGAACTCCAACGGATCTATTTTTGAACACAACAACTCTTTTTTGATATTATTAAACATTCGACCCCCATTTGTAACAGAAATAGAGGCCGAATCCATATTCGGCCTGCAACATCTCACACTAATAGAAGCCGAATTAGCATTCGGCTTCTAATTCTACATCATTAGGGGCCGAATACGATAGTTTCTTTTTAGAGGCCGAATGTACATTCGGCCTCCACGATAGATTCCTTTTAGAGGCCGAATGTGACCTGCATATTGATTCCCAAACATAACAAATAACATAACCACATAACAAAGCATTGCATACATAGATTAAGAGTTTAAAGTTTGAAAACAAAACAAAGGATTCATAATACTTCGAAGGTTTTGAGAAAATCCTTTAGCTCATGGTAATGTGCTTCGTACTCGAATTCCTTTCTTTTACTTTGTTTCCATACCTTCAAAGTCCTGGCATAAACTTCATCCTCCGTAACATCTTTCCCAAGAAAATCTCTGGCCAATCTCCCCAAGTGCATAAAATCATGAACGTTTTGACGTATTTTCCACCATCGTTCTGAGAGGCCTCTTGCATCGCGCACATATTGGTTTTGAAACTTGAAGTCATCTTCGATATACTTAAACAGGGAGCTCCACTTGACATCCCCACGACTTTTTTGTAATCCATAATAGTGGATCACGTCTTTACAAAGACGTAGATCTTCTTCCAACGTAAATGGAGCGAAGCTTGGTTTGATTCGTGTTGATGGAGGAGGAGATAATGGTTTTTGAGATGGAGAACACGTATAGTAGTACTGATGAACAAACTTATCAGTCATGTTTCGATAACGTCTACGAGGAGGAGATGCTGGAGGAGGTGTTGAGATTGATTCATTTGGTTTGTGTAGTAAAGATAGTATCTCTTGTGGTGATCGAGTTGGCCTCCTGGATTCATTTGACGATGAGCTTGACATTGTAGATTGATTGAGATAAAGGTTTGGGAAGAGTCTATTTATAAAGATGAGTACCCAACGGATAGTTTTCTTGAACTCCAACGGATCTATTTTCGAACTCCAACAGATCTATTTTTGAACACAACCACTCTTTTTTGATATTATTAAACATTCGGCCTGCAACATCTCACACTAATAGAAGCCGAATTAGCATTCGACTTCTATTTCTACATCATATTAGGGGCCGAATAAACATTCGGCCCCGTTTATTCGGCCCCCACGATAGTTTCCTTTTTGAGGCCGAATGTTGAGGTCTGCCAAGTAGTGGAGCACAGTGGATCCGGCTTGTAACCCATCCCAACAATAGAGGCCGAATGTACATTCGGCCCCTAACGTGTATATGGAAATAGGGGTCGAATGTACATTCGGCCCTCACGATAAACATGTATAGAGGTCGAATGTTGGGGTGTAAAAATTATTGAAACTCAGTGTAACATTCGGCCTCTAAAATCTAGGTAATTTAGGGGCCGAATAAATATTCGGCCCTCACGATAGTTTCATATTAGGGGCCGAATGTACATTCGGCCCCCACGATAGTTTCCTTTTAGAGGCCGAATGTACATTCGGCCTCCACGATAGATTCCTTTTAGAGGCCGAATATGACCTGCATATTGATTCCCAAACATAACAAATAACATAACCACATAACAAAGCATTGCATACATAGATTAAGAGTTTAAAGTTTGAAAACAAAACAAAGGATTCTAAAACAAACATGAATAACAAAGTTTTTCAAGTTTAAGAGTATTAAAGATAAGAGTTGAAAGAATTCAAGCAATATGAGTTTCATTGTCCACGCCCTCTTTTCGGGCGACCACCTTGATCATCAGCACCACCGGCTCCACTCGAACCTTCACCCTCCTTGCGCGGCCTCTTGCTTGCCATTGTTTCACTAGCATAGCCGTTAATCAATTGTTCCCATTCATCATGGCAGACACTCCAATAGTCCACATTTATAGCTTTTTTGTTCCCCATCCTAACCTTCATTTTCTTCAAAAGCCCCTTAGACTTTGAAAGCTGTACACAGTTCAAATCAAAACAAAATGCTATCAGTATTACTTGCACAACCTTATGATATCAAAACTTGACAACTTCAAAATACTTACAAATAACTGTTTCGCCTTCTCCAAAACTGAGGAAGCTTTCTTTTCACCTTTGGCCTTGCTAGATCCTTCCGTGGCCTCTTCCGCCCTGCTTTGCTCAGCTACTTTGGCTTGGGATTCCCGATTAACAATAAGAGGGTGAGAAATCTTATTGTACCACTCCATGTACCCATCAGCCGTTTCAGCTGGATCGTCCGAGATGATTCGAAGTCCCTCCACACGAATATTGTTGGAGTCAAGTGAGTTCCACAGTGCAACAGTTGGTACGGGATCATAGTGGCCACACCATGCATGGTCGGTGCTCTTGGTATCTTCGCTCCCGCCACCCTTTGCATTCAACTTGAACTTCCTTGTCTCCGCAACCGGGATAGTTTGAACGTAGCCCAATTGCCTTAGAATACGGCGGGGATCATACATGCCATAACCAAAGAGAAAGAACAAAGGACCATAGTACGTAGAAATCGGCAAGTCTCGTTGTGAAACAATCGCACCGAGTTCAGGTTCACGGTTCTCGTAGGGCCTATAGGTGAAATCTTCGGCCTTCATCTGATCTAACCTCTTCCTCAACTCAACCAATCTTGTGCCTTTGTTCTTCAACTTGTTGACGTTCTCTATGAATTTGTATTTCGCCGTGGTAGGCATGGTAGAGTCGACGCTCTCATCGACTTTCTTCACCAACTCCAATTTATCAAAATGATCATAAATCCACCCCTTCATACAATTTTAAAACAAACAATCAACACAAAATATATAAATATAAGCATATGTGGATAGCACAGTTACATGGGTAGAGATTTACCTGGAATAAGTTCCAATTTCCTCCAAGGTTTTTAGTTTCATACCTAGAGGCCTTTCCAAGCTCGTTGATTAGGTGACCAAGCGAGGCGGTTCCCCACGCGTACTCATCAAGAGTTGTGAGATCCCCCAACAACTGCAGATAGTTTGTACTCACCAAGTTCCCCGTGCTGTCCGGAAAGATGAGGGCACCAAGATGGTACAAGACATAAGCCCCAGCGGTATGCTTCACTGCTTTCTCGTCTACAACTCTGTCCTCTGATGGGTTCAAGGTTCCTTCAAACTCTTTCTTCAAGTTCGCCAACTTAAAAAATCTAATCTTGTTTTTTTTATTGATACCCCCAAAGTCTTTTTCATCCACATCTTTCTTGGCTCTACAGCATTCGAGCTCAGCTTTAGCTCTATCCCAACCGAGGACCTTGTTTGCCCAAGGATACATTTCTTCCCAATCCATATCTTTAAAACCCACTCCCACTGCTTTACCTCTAACCTTGAGGCCTTGGATGTGTTTCGGGGCGTCGGCTTCTATACCAACCTCACCGAAAGGCATGTGCATTGTTCCTGTCTCCGGTTGAAACCTTTCGACGATAGCCGAACATGTTATCATATCATTCTCGGGCATACGATTTTCTATTGCCTCCAATAGACCAGTTGCCTCCACTAGAGCCCTTACCCCTTGCACCTCATTGTCAAGACTCCATTTGGCAGCTTTCTGAGCTCTAAGTAAGTGGGTTGCATTAGCGGTATCCTACAACCCAACATAAATAAATAAGAAATCAATAATATAAATAAACGAACAATCGATTGTTTCTCAGTCGATACACATACCTTGGTCTTATACACTACGGAAGCATATGACTCCGCGTAACCAATCAACACTTCACCACCATCGCGTGGAAGACCATGGGGTTTTCCGTCTCTTCTAGCGTCTAACAACAAGTCACGTGCAGGAACATTTCTATGGATGTTACGAGGAGTCGAAACCACCTTCTCTTTGCCTTTCCTTGATGGTTGGGGGGCTTCTTCAACATCTTTTTCAACATCTTCTTCGACGTCTTCTTGTTCTCTCCCCATCTCCGTAGATGATGGTTCACGGATAAGCACGGACCCCGACTTTTTGCCCCTACTTTCAGCACCCAAGGGTTTATCAGGATTGCGACCTACCGGTGTTTCCCCTTGTTTGTGCGGAGAAACTTCCATTCTCCCCTTCTTACTCCTAATTAGAACATTAACACAGCAACATCCCCCTCATATATGTCATAAATTCAACTTAAAACACCCAATTTCAACTCATACAACAACCACAAAAATTAAAACACCAAACCAAGAAGAATTCAACACATTAAACCGTACACACAACAATAATTCACAATTGAGCAACATGGTAAGAAAGTGAAATCATTGAAACAGTTAAACATTCGGCCCCTATTCATAATTTTTTTAGAGGCCGGATGTACATTCGGCCCCTATTCTAAATTTTTTTAGAGGCCGGATGCACATTCGGCCCCTATTCTGGGTTTTTTAGGGGCCGATTGCGTATTCGGCCTCTAAAAAAAAATAGAAGCCGAATGCAAACATTCGGCCCCTAAAAAATCCAGAATAGGGGCCGAATTGCTCTTCGTTCTCAAGAACAATGGAGCATTCGGCCCCTATTCTGGGTTTTTTAGGGGCCGAATGTTAATCTGTAACTAATATCCAACAATTTTTTCAGAACCAAAGTCTTTACCTCCACATAGGAGTTTAGACCACTGCATTCCACTTAAGCCTAATTCTGATCCTCCTCACATGAGACCTTATAAGTGCCCATATGTTCAGAAGTCAGTAGTGGAACAATTGGTGAGGGAAATGCTGGATTCTGGTATTATTCAGCCAAGCCACAGTCCTTTTGCTTCACCTATCCTTCTTGTTAAGAAGAAAGACAACACTTGGAGATTCTGTGTGGACTATAGGAAGCTCAATAGCATTACTATTAAGGACAAGTTTCCTATTCCAGTTATTGATGAGCTTTTGGATGAGCTGAATGGTGCTAAGTTCTTCTCCAAGATTGATCTAAGGTCAGGATATCACCAAATCAGGGTGAATGTGGCTGACATCCACAAGACTGCATTTAGAACTCATCAGGGACATTATGAGTTCTTAGTTATGCCTTTTGGATTGACTAATGCACCTGCTACTTTTCAGGCTTTGATGAATGAGGTGTTTCAGCCTTACCTCAGGAAGTTTATTTTGGTGTTTTTTGATGACATTTTGGTCTACAGCAAGAGTTTGGAAGATCATGTACATCATTTGGAGATTACTTTGCAACTTCTTCTTCACCACCAGTTATATGCTAAGCTTTCAAAGTGCTGTTTTGCTCAACCACAGCTAGAGTATTTGGGCCACATCATTACTTCTGAAGGTGTTGTAGCAGATCCTGCAAAAATTTCATGTATGGTGGATTGGCCTGTTCCTTCAACTGTCAAGGAATTAAGAGGTTTTCTTGGTCTAACTGGGTACTACAGGAAATTTGTAAAAGGTTATAGCATCTTGAGCAAGCCACTTTCTGATTTGTTGAAGAAGAATTCTTTCAAATGGACAGCTGAAGCTACTACAGCTTTTGAACTACTCAAGAAAGCTATGGTTAGTACACCTGTACTTGCTCTACCTGATTTTTCTCTTCCATTTATTTTGGAGACAGATGCCTCTGGCAAAGGCATTGGTGCTGTTATTATGCAGAATGGTAGACCTATTGCATTCTTCAGCAAACCTTTGGGCCCTAAGAATCAAGCTTTGTCCACTTATGAGAGAGAACTGCTGGCAATTGTTCAAGCTGTGCAGAGATGGAGACACTACTTGCAAGGACACCATTTTGTCATCAAAACTGATCATGAAAGCATTAAATTCTTCTTAGATCAGAAAATTACAAGTGTACTCCAGCAAAAGTGGTTAATCAAACTACTTGGGTTTGATTATGAAATCAGTTATAAGAAGGGCATTGAAAACAAAGTGGCTGATGCACTTTCCAGAAGACCTATGGCTACTGCTTCTATTTCTTCTCTAGTGTCTTCTCAACCTTCTTGGACTCAGGATATTTTGGTGAGTTATGAGCTTGACTCTAAGGTGCAGGATTTGGTTTCCAAGTTGTTGATTAACCCTGCTGCTGTTCCTCATTACACTTATGTTGAGGGCATTTTAAGATATAAGAACAGATTGTATGTGGGTAGTGGTGGTTCTACAAGAACTGCTATACTTGGTTCTTTACATAGTTCAGCAGTTGGTGGTCACTCAGGGATGCAGGCTACTTATGTCAGAGCTAAAACATATTTCTTTTGGCCTGGTCTTAAGCAAGATGTGTTGCTGTATGTCTCACATTGTGAGGTCTGTCAGAGGAATAAGGGTGAACTCTCTCATCCTGCAGGTTTGCTTCAGCCTCTTCCTATTCCTGATTATCCTTGGCAACACATATCTATGGATTTCATTGAGGGTTTGCCTATGAGTCAGAGGAAGTCTGTTATATTGGTGGTGGTGGATAGGCTTACTAAATATGCACACTTCATTGGTCTACAACACCCTTACACAGCTAAGTCAGTAGCTGATGCTTTTCTTGCTCAGGTGTTCAAGTCTCATGGTTTGCCTATGTCCATTGTTTCAGATAGAGACAAAGTGTTCACCAGTAATTTTTGGCAGGATCTTTTCAGGATTTTGGGTACTGAATTAAGGATGAGTACTGCTTACCATCCTCAAACTGATGGCCAGACTGAGAGAGTCAATTCCTGTTTGGAGACTTATTTGAGGTGTATGACAGGTCATAGACCATCTGAGTGGATTCACTGGTTGCCACTTGCTGAATGGTGGTACAACACCAATTTTCACTCTAGTTTGAAGATGAGTCCTTTTAAGGCTCTGTATGGATATACTCCTCCACATTTGGCATTTCCTTCTGAGTTTACTACTTCTGTTGCTGCTGTTGAAGACTATTTGCAACAAAGGAATGCTGTTTTGGACATTTTGAAGGAGAATTTAGTCAAAGCTCAGGAGAGGATGAAGCTGTATGCTGATCAGAAAAGGGTGGATAGGAGTTTTGAGGTGGGAGATATGGTGTTTTTGAAGCTGCATCCTTATAGACAGACCTCTGTAGCTCTCAGGAAGAACTTTAAATTGTCAGCAAAATTTTATGGACCTTTTCCTGTTCTTCAGAAGATTGGTGCTGTAGCCTACAAGTTGCAACTTCCTTCTTCCTCCAAGATTCACCCTGTTTTCCATGTGTCCCAGTTGAAGAAGCAGATTGGTGCAGCTTACATTCCTTCACCTCATTTGCCTGTTACTGATCATGAAGGTCAGATTGTTGTTGCTCCTGACAGAATTCTTGATTCCAGAACTATTTCCAGGAAAGGTTTACCAGTTCAACAGCTGCTGGTTCAGTGGAAGAATGCATCAGCTGAAAATGCTACTTGGGAGGATGCTTCTCACCTTAAAGCTCATTTCAAGCAATTCTTCCTTGAGGACAAGCAAATTTTAGAGGGGGGGGTAATGTCATGTACTAGTATCAGTTATTAGGTATGAGAGTCAAGTAGGCTAGCCCTTATCGTGTTTCTGTGGTTGGTCTTAGCTGTTCTCTTATCTAACCGTCTTAGCCGTTGGCCGTTGGAGCACGTGTCATCATCTTGATGGTCTGTCAGTTAACGGTAGCGGGTATAAGAGTCTGTCATTTCCCTTCTGTTGTTCATGTGATTTGTATGAACCTTTCTTTACGATTTCATCTGCCAAGAGCAGTATTACGTTTTATGTCTCATTCCTTGGATTCAACCTGGTAATTGTACACCGGTACATTACACAAAACAACATGAAACTTCAATCAAACACCATAAAAACCAAATGTGATGAAATAGGTTAGCGAAAATACCCTCGAATCGCAGCCATATCTCCTTTTCCACGCTCGATTCGATTTTTCTCTTGAACTTGGGCAAGAGTTGGTTCAAACTCTTCCGGGGGAGATTCGGGTTGTTTATCACCTCGACCAGCCTTTTTCTTCGTCTTCACCATGATGATATAGAAGTCACGCGATTAAGTTTTTGAAATCGACGAGGTACGATGATTTCGCGATGATTTTTCGCGATGAAAACGGTTTTTTTTTTTAGAAGAAGAGAAGAAAAGAAGGAGAGGAGAGGAGAGGCGATTTTTTGAGAGAGAGGGTTTTTTTTTTTTTGGTTTTGTTTTAGGGATAAGATTAAGAATATATAGGTTAATTAGTTAAAAGGTATACTAGTCATTTCAAGTGTTAATTGAGGGATAACTTAGTCATTTCATTGCAAGGGCTAAAAGGTAATTTCTGCGGCGGGAGGGCTTGCATACTTTGGGAAGGGCTCAAAGCAGGTTTCCAAATTATTGAACACTATCGAAATACTAACTTAAGAAAAAAAAACAAGATGATGTTAATGCCTTAGGCCCGCACCAGAAATCAATTAGTGGATTTACCACATCAAAAGTTGGTTTTGCTTGATTATTTTTTCGTCAACATTCCTTCAAGTATACCTTTCTCTCATCTCATTAGATCATACTTCATCTTCTTTTTCCGACGAGGTTCATATTTCTTCATACTCAACTACTGAAAATGAAATACAGACTAGATGACCGCTGCCACGGTGGGTGGGCCGACCGAAGAAATCGACGAAAAAACAAAGAATTTATAAAGCAAAAAAAAATGTAAGCAAAAGAGATGATCAGAGGCAAATTTGTAAAACAAAATTTGTATTAAGTTGAAAATGTTCAGAATTTTTCTGATAGTTTTATGTATCATACAATTTCTGGCAAAAAATTAATCTAAAACGCGACTCAAATCTCATAAATCTCTTTGCAATTCTTGACAAAAATGAAAATTGATTAATAGAGGTGAAGATTTATTGAGGAGATGTTAAAAGAATAATTAGTGAGAGCACATGTGTCATGCATATGCTTGCATTTTACTCTTCACAAATCACAACAAACATGTATATATAACTATGAAAGTTAACCTAATGATCTTTTAGGCAAAAAATTTAAATTGATATTGATGTTAATACTCATTGCGTAGATAATTTAAAGAGCTTTTTAAACATATAAATTTTGCGAAAATCCAATGTGTTCCTTTAAAACAATATATTACTTATTTATCCTTCCTCTTCGGTTTATTTACACTATTTATCTTTGTAGGATTTTAAAATAGAGGATAACTTAGTAATTTATGGGGTCTCCTACCAAAATCTTTTTTTATCAAATTGACCAATTTTGTTACTCTACAATTTATAAAAAAGTGGTCATAAAAGGGACTCCCTTCCTACGGGCCCTTCGGACCCTCCGGTCGGTCGGCCCAATAACAAAATTTAGCTTGCAATTAATGCTCTTAACTTTTGTCTTTCTAAAGTTGTCAGGTGTCTTCTCTGGTTTCAGAGATTCAAAGAGGAAATTGGTTTTCTTTCATTCTTAGTTTTTCTATTGTCTTGATTCCTCTGCTTCTCTCTCTGACCGTTGACTCCGAGTTTGGTAAGAGAGAGAAAAGATAAACTAGTTTGGAATGTAGGGATCTTCGGGATAGGATAATCTGTGGGACCCGATTGATTGGATATACGACATGTGTGAGTGATGTTTCTGTATTTGGTACGTACATACATACGCAAGACATATTTTTGGTGCTATTGATTTGGAAAGGGCCAAAGGGGTGGTTCACCTCTATTTTTCCCTCCAACGTGAACCTGAACCTGAATGTCCCGGATCTAGGGCTTAGGCTAGTTCCTATGTAGCATACAAAACACAAAATATGATTTTTTTTGTGGGCTATGAAACTAGCAAAGGTAGATTTTGACGTTGCAACTTAGCAACGTCAAATAAAAATAGTGTCGTCGATGGAAATTCCTTCGACAGATAGAATTTCCATCGACCTATTTAGGCTCATCCAACAACTTATATTTCACTCGCAAATTCTATGTAAAATCAGTTTTGGTCTTCATTTCATTCACTCACAACATAGTTCGACATTTCTCAAATCTTCTCTCGATTTCATCTGAATTCATCCATTTTTTCGTAATGTCAAATCCATCATCTTCCCAAGCCACTCAGCCATCGGATTCACCTTCTATAATACCAAACTTTGTTTTACTCGGTACTCCTTCATCATCTTCTCCTCCAAACTTTATTTTATTCGGTACTTCTCCAGCATCTCCGAAATATCGGAACATAACTGGAAAGTAATAGCGGATGATAGGGTGAAGAACAAATAAGTTTCGTCATAAACTATATTTGTTAAAAAGAAAGAAGTTTCGTCAGAAACTGGAAGAATAATCGATTGTAATAATCAAGAGTATTGAATAATGTTTGATAATAATAAGATGTGTCTTCTCATCAAGAGAGATGGCATATATATATATATATATATATAGGCTTACATAACCGACTAAGAGATAAAGAAAGGAAACCAACCTAAACTAGGAAAGTAAAAGAGTCTTGTGAAATAAGGAATACTCGTAAGAGTAAAATTAAATACGTAATGTATAAATAAGGAATGCAGTACTAAAGATGTACTACATCAGTCCTCCCTTCTTGAAAGAAACTCGCCCTCGAGTTATCCAGTAAATAGAATTTCATTTTCTCCATGAAACGTGAAAATCTCTTGCACATTGAAGATATTGGAGATGTTCCAATCTGGTGCCAAATCAATGACATAAGCATTATCACTGATTTTCTTCAGAACCTTGAATGGTCCATACTTTTTCATCTTTGTTTTGTTGTAAGTTCCAGTAGGAAAACGTTCATTTCGTAGATGAATCAGCACTAATTCTCCTTCTTGGAAAGTCTTCAATCTTCTATGTTTATCTGCAGCTTCCTTGTATTTGGCGTTTGAATCTTCAAGCTTTGTCTTCTCTTCTTGATGTATTTATGAAGTTTTGTCAACCAAGTTGTCTGCTTTTAAGCTAGATGGGTACAGTTTGGGAAGTACTACCAAGTCCAAAATATGATTAGGAACATTAGAATACACAATCTCAAAAGGTGTCTTACCTGTAGACCTATTGACTGATGTGTTAAAAGAAAATTCCATATGTGGGAGGAGATTGTCCCATTGTTTTTCCTTGCCTTCTATAAGTTTAGCTCTAATTAGATTCCCTAAGGAACGATTAACCACTTCAGTTTGGCCGTCAGTTTGAGGATGGGCAGTTGTGCTATATTGTAATTTTGTTCCCAAACGCATCCATAATGACTTCCAAAAGTAGCACAGAAATTTAGAGTCCCTGTCAGACGTAATAAACATTGGAACTCCATGTAAACGTACCACTTCCTTGAAAAACACATAAGCAACATTTGATGCATCTGTTGTCTTCTTACAAGCTATGAAATGGGCCATTTTTGAATAACGATCCACCACAACCATGATAGAACTATTTCCTTTGGCAGTACGTGGTAAACCAAGCACAAAATCCATACTGATGTCAACCCATGGAGCATTTGGTACCGGCAGAGGAGTGTACAAACTTGTGTTTTGTATTGTTCTTTTTGACTGCTGACAAACCATGCACTTATGAACATATTTGTGAACATCTCGCTTCAAGGAAGGCCAAAAGTAGCGTTCTTCAACCATAGCTATGGTTTTATCACGTCCAAAATGTCCTCCAAGTCCACTGCCATGCAGTTCTTGCATAAGATGAAGTCGTAATAAACACTGAGGTATGCATAGTCAATTCCCTTTGAAAAGAAAACCGTCTTGAATAAGAAATCCATCAATACTCTCCGTAGAAGATCCACATTTTTCCCACAGTGTCTGAAAATCTGGATCATCCTTGTATATATCCTTCAAGAAATCAAAAGCTACACTTTCATGTCTAAGAGTGACTAAAAGATGAGCTCGTCTACTCAAAGCGTCAGCTACTTGATTTAGTTTGCCACTTTTGTGCCGAATAGAGAATGTGTACTGATTGATAGTAGATAACAACCTATTTTGCATTCTGTTGACTTTAGCTGAAGTTTGCAGAAATTTGAAAGCTTGATTATCAGTGTTGACAATAAACTCACTGTGAATGAGATAAGGATGCCATTGTTTCAATGCTTGAACAAGTGCAATCAACTCTAGCTCATAAGTCGACCACTAATTCCTTGTATCTGAATTCTTTACACTGTAAAAAGCAACTGGATGATCTTCTTGAGACAAAACCGCGCCAATTCCTACTATAGAAGCATCACAATGAATCTCGAATGGTTTATCAAAGTTTGGCAAAGCAAGAACAGGGGCACTACACAGCTTTTCCTTGAGTAAATTAAAACTTTTGTCTGCTTCTTCAGTTCATTCAAATTTTTCCTTCTTCAAACAATCTGTTAACCCGGAAGCAATGGTGCTAAAATCCTTCACAAACCTTCTGTAGAAAGAAGCTAACCCATGAAAACTGCGTACCTCACATAATGAAGTAGGAGTAGGCCAATCAACAATTGCCTTGACCTTAGAATCATCCACAGAAATACCGTCACTAAATATGATATAACCCAAGAATGTAACTTTGTTAGTGAGGAATGTACACTTCTTTAAGTTCACATATAGTAAATTCTCTTGTAAAACCTTAAACACTTGAGATAAATGTTCAAGATGTTCCTCTTCATTGCGGCTATAAATACGAATGTCTTCAAAGTAAACTATGACAAATTTCCCAAGAAAAGGCTGCAAAACTTGATTCATTAGACGCATAAACGTGCTAGGAGCATTAGATAACCCAAATGGCATTACAAGCCACTCATATAACCCTTCACGAGTTTTAAATGCAGTCTTCCACTCATCACCTTCATGAATACGTATTTGATGATAACCACTTCGTAAATCAAGTTTAGTAAACACTTTAGAACCAGCAAGCATGTCTATCATGTCATCAATCCTAGGTATAGGAAACCTATAGGGTATTGTTACTCTATTCAGAGCTCGACAGTCAATGCACATACGATAACCACCATCTTTTTTTTCAACCAGAAAAGCTGGGCTAGCACAAAGACTTTTACTAAGTCTAATCAGTCCCTTTTGAAAAAGATCATCAACTTGTCCCTGTAATATCTCATGCTCTTTCGGACTTAATCTATAAAGAGCTTGATTAGGAAGGGAAGTTCCAAGGATAAAATCAATTTGATGTTGCAAATCTCTCAAAGGTGGTAAAATATTTGGTAATTCTTTTGGGAATAAGTCACTAAAGCATGATAAAAAATGTCGTACCTTTTCAGGAATTTCCGCCATAGGTTTAGCAACTTCATGTGAACTCAAAGAATGAGTTTGCTTCGAAGAACGAGCAATGGTACCAACTAACGCAGTAGTATCTCGGTCTGAGTGTTCACTTACAGCTGAAGAAGATCGAATAGGCCACATCACCTTCGTGAGACCATCATGTTCAAACGTATAAGTGTTCTCATGACAATTATGAGTAGCTTGTATATCATATTGCCATGGCCTTCCCAAAAGTAATTGTGTTGCAGTCATGTTTATCACATCACAAAGAGCGGAATCATCATATCCAGGGAATTAAATTTCACTAGACATTGGTGAGTTATCTTTTGTGTAGAAGAACTGTTAATCCAACCCACAGAATACGGATTTGGATGAGGAGTAACTGGCAAACCCAATTGTTCTACAATATTGGCAGCCACATAGTTCTCTGTACTTTCACTGTCAATGATCATGTTAACACATTCTTCTCCAATAAAACACCGAGATATGAAAATACTATGCCTTTGTGAAAGACATGGTTCAGTAAGCAGCATAGGACGAATCATGCCAAGAAAATCTGTGTCATAAGATTCATGCATGTGCTCATAATTTTACTCTCCACAGTCCCACCCTTCTTCTTGTGTTTCCTTGTGATCCTGGACTTCACCAATGTACCCATGAATTTTACGACAATCATTGGAGTTGTGACCAGTTAGGCCACACTTGTTGCACTTATCTCCTCGATATTTGGTGTAAGCATTCGGAGGTTCAGGTGGAAACTGGGGTGGTTTAGTGCGGGTACCTCGAGGCGGTGGTTGTATATTCAAAGGTGTACTGTCAACCAGAGGTGGTGTTTGCTTGTAGGAGGAATTGATTGCTGGTTGCTTAACTTGCCTAACTTCTTCTTGATTTGCTTGAGCACCATACGAATCTTCTGGACTTGCAGTATTAAAATAGTTCGGCTTTCCGGGATATGCATTTCTATTATAATTCTGCATTCGCGTAGGTCTTTGATAAGTAGAATTTGAACTACGTAACACACGACTTTCTACCTTCATAGCTTGTTGAACAGCTTCAGTCATAGTGAAAACAGATTGAGTCATCCCTTGCTGGATAAGACTATTCAAACCATCAATGTAACGTGCAACTAATTGCTCTTCAGACTCATTCAGATGATTTCTAGCAAGCGTAGAATTCAGCAGTATAAATTTCGACAAGTCTAGCTCCTTGTCGACAGTTCTGTAGTTTGATGAATATTTGTTGCATATAATCCCTTGGTAAGAATTTATCTTGAATCAACTCCCTCGTTCTCTTCCAAGTACGTATATGAGGTTTTTTATACTTATTTCGATCGTCACAAAGTTTTTCCCACCAAGCGGCTTCTCCTCCTCTGAGTTTATAAGCAACAAGCTTCACCTTATAACTCTCATGTATTTTATGAACTCGAAGAACGATTCTACTTCATATAACCAATCTAACAGTTCCTCAATTTGTAAACCACCATGAAAACTAGGGATGTCGGCTTTCAACTTGTATTCTGGTAGATTTCCGTAGGGATTCTAACCAGACTTCAATCTTTTATCTTTTGTCCATCTCTCTTCTTGATCTTTTTCTATCTTATCTTCCTCATCACTGTCAAGGTTTAGGACTACCAGCTTCTTTCTTAGATTGTCAAGAAAGCTTTGTAACTGATTGTTCAATTTTAGTTGACGTCTAACATCCTCCGGAATGTCTGTGTTGCGGTAGAAAGAAGGCTTCTTAATCTTTGTTTCATCATCTTTCTTTTCTATTCCAAATTTAGGAATATCTCCATCCTTCATACCAACATGTTTCATGAGCTTTGTCATGCAAGAAACGAATTCTTCACTTGCTGTAAACTTTTTTTCAAAAGTTTATGTAAGATTCTTGATACTTTCTTCAATTTTCGTCTCAATTTTACTAACTGTCTCATCAAGTAACGCTTGCGTAACTGGTTTATCTGCCATTGTACCTAAAAAAAACTACGGCTTGAAAAGAAAAATTAAGTTTTTTTTTTTTTTTTTTTTTGGAAAGAAAACTAGGGTTGCGGAAGCTAAGGTATCAGGATCGAGTTCTAGATGAGAATCTAGAACTGTTGCTCTAATGCCAACTAATGGATGATGATAGGGTGAAGAACAAATAAGTTTCGTCAGAAACTATATTTGTTAAAGATAAAGAAGTTTCGTCAGAAACTGGAAGAATAATCGATTGTAATAATCAAGAGTATTGAATAATGTTTGATAATAATAAGATGTGTCTTCTCATCAAGAGAGCTGGCCTATATATATAGGCTTACATAACCGACTAAGAGATAAAGAAAGGAAACCAACCTAAACTAGAAAAGTAAAAGAGTCTTGTAAAATAAGGAATACTCGTAAGAGTAGAATTAAATACGTAATGCATAAATAAGGAATGTAGTACTAAAGATGTACTACATCAGAAAGTTAGTCCATAAGTACCACTAGACTGAACCTTCACCTACATCTCCTCATTTATTCACTCCTCCTCCATTTAAGAGGTTGTATCCTAGTACTTAAGCGATGCAAATCTTCCACAACTTCCTCTTCTTCGTCATCTAAGTTTAAAAAAGAACCTGCACCCAAAAAACCCGCAAATCCTCTAGATTCATTACCAGATGCACATAAACCTCGTCCTAAGTTTACGTGGGATGAAGATTTATGTCTTTGTACAAACTATATGATTTTTTATCTGACCCTGGATGATATAAAATGAAATCGTGTTAAAGTAAATGAGCCACTATTGTGGACTATTGTCAGCGTAGAATTCAAATTAGATAGACGAACTTCCAAAGTTGCGCGTAATTAGAGTACGTTGTGGTCGCGTTGGAGAAAAATACACCAAAGAGTCCACGAATTTATGCACTTGGAGAGATTGATCAAAGCTCATTTTTCGGAAGATACTGATGATGAAATTCTGGCCAGGACTTTGAAGGAATGGCAATGATGTTAAGGAAAGAAATTCAAGTATGAATGACATTACCGTCTCCTAAAGAGTTTTCTTATTAATCGTTATATGGGTTGAGAAAAGTTCGTCGAAGGCAGTATTAAATAAAGTGCCTTATATTCTAGCCTAACAAAGTCTTTTATCTTATGTAAAGGTCGAACGCCCGCAGTTGCGGAAGTTCGACATTTACCAAGATAAAGGACTACGTTAGGCCAGAAAAGGTTTGCAAGTAATAATAACGATGATAAGGGTTTATCCAAGGGTTCATTCAAGATTCTTTGAAAAGCATAATGGGTTTGGTTTTAAATTTCTTATTGATGAATTTAATGAGAATAATCTGTATTTTATTGCCTCTAGCTAGTAATGAGTTGGTTCTTTGTTCGTCAAAGCCCAAAGGGTATTCTAAGAAACTATTATGTTTGCAGTCCACTTACTAGACGATGGGTTTTGATTCCAAAACTTCTGAGTAGGGGTGAGCAACGGATGCACGGATGCGGATTAGGGGTCATCCGCACCCAATCCATCAAATAGTGCGGATTAAGAATTGGAACCGTGTCCGCACCCATCACCCGCGGATTTGTGATCCGCGGATTTGCGGATTTTGCGGATTGGGTGCGGATTATCCGCGGTTTTCAGAGAAAAAAAAAACAGAAAAAAAAAAACAGAAAATGAATTACAAAAACCCTCTCAACAAATTTAATTACACCTTATCACTTCCATTCCAATTACCCTCGCCATAACATTCCAATTTCCATAAACATCAATTTAACTGTAGACTACCCACAATCTCTTCCCATACAACCTGTGTATGTGATACAAGTCATTATTTACATAACACATCATCAGAGCTAACAAAGTAGCACAACTAGGCAACAAAACAAATCGAAAAAAAATAATAATAATTTTAGATCTAATCAAACACCCACTTTTCACAACGGAAACAGATTTACTTATGTGTAGTATCATAAAAATTCAATCTTTATTGAAAAAAAGCTCTTCATTTCCATTATAAAACCTGGAAAAGTATAGCTTTTTTCATTTGTTTTTGTAGATCCAACATCAACAACAAATAAGAACAGCTTTGTAAATCAGATCTGAGAAGAGAGAAAAGAGATTGAGAGAGAGGCGAGTGGTAGTAGCAAAGAGAGATTGAGAGAGAGGCGTGTGGTCGTAGCAAAGAAGAAGGAAATTAAGCAATCCATCCATCCATCCATCCATCCTCTAAGAAAGAAAGAGGGGTAGTTATGAGAAAAAACAGAGATAAATAAAAAGAAGAAAAGAAAGAGAAAACACCGAGACCCAGAGATCCCTTTTCTTTCCTTCTTCTTCATCGTCTCCATCTTCTCCCTTCAAATTTCTCTGCAACTCTCAACAATTAACATAGATTGAACCCCCCTTAGAAAAGATTAGTTCTTTATAAACATGTGAAGAGAATTTTTTTTTGAGAAATTTATCAAAAGAGAGAGACAGAGAGGGTTCAAACAGATCTAGGCTACTGGAAAAATATGATGGAGAAGGAGAAGAGAAAATATCTTACCAGGCGACGCAGAGAAGAAGAAGAAAGAGGAGAAAATGAAAATGGATGTAGGTTTTTAGGTCGAGTGTTTCTTTTATCAGTTTAATTTCCATAACTATCCCTAGGTATTAACTTAATTACTAGAATACCTGCGGATTTGCGGATAATCCGCGGATCAAAAATTACACCCGCGTCCGGTCCGCCAAATGGTGCGGATTGGAAATTCAATCCGTGTCCGGCCCATTGCTTCAGCGGTTTGGGTTTCACCCGCATTTTGCGGGACAATTACGGGCCGGATTTGCGGGTCCGGACATTTTGCTCACCCCTACTTCTGAGCGATAATGAAAAAAAGGCTTTTGAACGTATAAGATTTTCAATTGAAACTGGTTAACCAAAATATACAAGATTTTAGGTTTTATTCAAATCGTTAGTTTTTTTTCTAGATTCGGCGAATAAGCATGTGAGTGGGTATTCTTATCCGAGTCGATATTAATTATATGGCTCAGTCTAGTTAGTGAGTCAATTCCTGTTTTTGCTCTCCTCGGATAATTTTTTGCTCTCCCTTTAACAAAAATCCTTTTTTTTTTGTTTGAAAGTGAATTTCATTAGATAAGAAAAAATACACAATAACTCTTCTAGAAGTAGAGTAAATTACAAAATAGAAAGACATGGATGAAGATATTCTCCCAATCTCATACGGTACTTGAGAATTCTACATGTACTCGATTACCCGTAGCTGCAGCCCATGAAAGTCGATGGCACATTGATACAGTTTGGTATGGATTTGGGTTAAACCATTACCGAAACCAAGAGAGACGGTTTTTGGAAGTTTAAAATTATATCATACCATTTCAAAACGGTTTAAAATGTAACGGTTCGGAGAAAAATCACCGGTTTTTGAAAAACCGTTAGTTTTTTTTCCTAACAAATTTCCAAAATATTTAATTTTATAGACACTTAGTTTTTATAATTTGGAAAAATTCGAGTTTAAATCTTCAAATCAAGCAAGAATATAAAGAAACAATGGTGTTCGTGTTTTTGTATGGAAGTTCATGAATGAATTTTTATGTGCAATTATGGCTAAGTATTAATAATAAAATGATGTAAAGCATAAAATGAATGGACAAAATTATATTAGTGATTATACCTATGGTTAAGAATTAATGGTTTTACCAACGGTTTACGGTTTGGTTTCGAGGGTTCAACATCAACGGTTTTGACATTATCAATACCACTTAACTACACCATTAGATGAATGGTACGGTTTGATACGGTGCGGCTTTACGGTTCATACCGTATTATGAATAGCCATACGTGCCGTTGCACTCAAAGGGTACAAAATATTTAGTCATTTATTATTTTTTGGAAGTACGAGCTTTGGTGGAGGAGTCTTTAAGATATGGCTGCAGAGTACTTGGAGTTGGTGACGCTTGTTTATGGCTAGAAATGTATTTGGATTCTCAGGTGTGTTTTCTCTGAGGCTCTGATATTCTTGTTGTTTCTGTTTCTGTGTTCTAGCCGTTCTGCCTTGGAAGATAGA
>JAJJMA010256305.1:1608-12402 GCA_023529015.1 Papaver nudicaule | reverse complement strand
AAAAAAAATCTTGTCCGCCAATACAGAACTAAATTAAAATACTGCAAGTTTCATTCCACAGTTGGAAACATGTACATTACCAACTAAAACTTACAACGTTAAAGAGACACAACTAACAACAAAGTTCATTCGAAAATAAAAATACATAATGTCACCAAATATAACTTGACAAAGAAAAGAAAAAGCCTAAAAGGCCTATTAAAACTCAATATGAACCTCTGTAGCTGTTTGCGATGAGTGCCTAAGAACATAAAGAGGGAAAGTAAATTCTGATTAACAACATAAAGATTATGAAGCCATGAAAGAACAATTTTAAGAAGCAACTCAATTTTCTTACCACAGTTAAACCAAACAATGGATGCACAATTATTTGTTCAAATGCCGCAAACCTTCTCCCCTTAAAGCCGCTTTCAGTTTGCTCAAATCTGAAACAAAATCCAAAACCCAGTACCATAAAAATTTTAATTTCATCAATCAGTGAAAAACGTACATATATTGGTTACAATTGAAGAAGCAAAAATTAACTATTTGAGTAAATTGAGGAGTAAAAATACTTACTTGGAAATGGAATTAACGCATAGGGAAATTGATAAGTCTTCAGTTGTTTATATGTGAACTGTAAACCTAAGGAAATCATCATATGTTCACTAAAATAGGGATTGTGTGCACAAAAAAATCCTTGATTTTAGGGCAGTTTCAAGTTTGTGGGTGTGGCGTGTGGGATAAAGATACTTTTTGAGTGGGATATGAATATTGGTAGTAGTTTCAGGAGTATTAGTTTGTCATGGATGATAGTAGTCGTAAAATATTGCGGGGGCACATGACTATTTCATATGAAAAATTAAGAAGGATTTGTTATTTCAAAAACTATATGGGGGGTCGATGCCCCCACATGCCCCCTGTAGATTCGCCCCTTGTGGTTGTGACTATTCCTAGAAGCAATTAGGTTGTGGGAAAGAAAACAAGGTAGCAACACTGTGCATGTGACGGTGCCTGAAAGCAATTAGGTTATGGGGAAGACTCAAGGTAGAAACATGAGTTCTTGTCTGTAAACCGAAACATATTAGTCGTAGCAACGTGGAGGGTTGTGCCAGAGGTAGCAAGTTAATCATCCTACTGAAAAGATTTAGGAAGAACTTCTGGTAGTAATCTGATGTGTGTTTCAGGTTACGTTTAAAAAAAAATGATACAAACTACGAGTGAAGTAGGTTTTGGATTCTAGGTGAAAGCCCTAAGCAGTGAAGCATAATCTTAGGTGCAAGCCCTAAGTAGTGAAGAAAATCTTAGGCGTGAGTTAAGCAGGGGCTTGTGACTAGCCAGAAAAAGAATGTTAGGAAGGTGTTTCCTATCGAAGTCTCGTTTAAGGGAGGCTAATTTAAGGGATGTTGTTGCAACAAAGAAAGGGGTTTCCTAACAGAGTCTCGGCTGTTGCAACAGAGACGGGAGGTTTCTTAACAGAGTCTCAGCTAAAAGGGAGGCTGTTGGAAATAATTTTTAACCGAGATTCTTACAAGTCAAAGTTGTGGAAGTTTGAGTTATATTAGGATATTGTTAAGAGTTTGCTTAGGTGGCTTTGTTTAGAGTTGGAACAATCTTGAAGAGTTCTTAGTTTAGGAAATTGGTTAAGGTTTGTGATGCCTATAAAGAGACCGGTTATCATCTTTGTAAGATATAACGAATTATTATCAATGTAATATTTTATTGATTTTGTGTTTGTTCTCTTCTCTCTCTCTTGTTCGATCCTATAATTGGTATCAGAGCAAGGTGGGACAGAGAGGGATGAGGAAGAGAAGAATTAGAGAAATTTCTAGTTTTTGGTGGAGAAATAAAAGTAGTGTTTTTTTTTTTTTTTTTTTAAGGTTTTGACGTTGAGAAGGTCAAAGAATTGATCAAGGTTGAAAATTACTAAATAAGCTTGGCTGAAGATCAAACGTCGCAGCGGAGTGTGAAGAAAAGAGCTACACCAAAGGTTCTTGCCGCCGGTATGCGTGACTCTTAATGGTTCAATATGGCAGTCTGTGTTAGAATGGATTCAAGAGGGATTGAAGCACAAGAAGAACGAGTCTGTGAAGTTTGGACAGATTTTTAAATCCATAAAACAGGTCGTGGATGATCACGATTCGATGGACAGTGAATTAAAAGATGTTGTTGTTGTGATTGTGACGGTGATCATTGGATGCCGTTGATTGCAGTTGAGAACAACCGAGAACGGAAAGGAAGCTCGAGTTTGAGTTAGGGAGAGAAGATAGATCCAGGAGAAGAAACTGACGTTTACTGTAAGTTAGAGATGTCCGACAGACAATTAAAGAGGCAAGCGGGCGACTTACACAGACATAGGACATGGGATGAACTTTCAGCTGGGCGTGGCCCATTTGCCTGTTTTGACTTAATGGCTAGCCATGAATGTTTAAAAAAAAAAAAAAAAAAATCAGAGCGAGATTCAGCCTTGTGGCAGAGTAACATGATTAAGCATGCGCAAGACTATTTGTTGGCAATTCCGATTGAAGGGCTCAATCAAAAACTTGGGTCCCGACATTTCAGAGCTATCTTGCGGTATAGGCTTGGGATCCCTCTTTTCGGGAAAGGAGACAGTTGCACCAGTTGCGGTAGGGAGATGGATATTTTTGGGGATCATGCCTTGCATTGCGCGAGTGGTATTGGTCTCAAGTATAGACATGACCTGGTTCGTGATACCTTTGCTGATATTTGTTATCGCGCGGGTGTCCAGGCTAGGAAAGAGGTTGATTTGGGGTTCCTCTCAGATACCAGACTAGCTTTGAGACCTGCTGATGTCTTGGTGTATAACTGGGACAATGGACATGATGTGTGCATGGATATCACAGTTGTTTCACCTTTTACAGGTGTGGGGGTGCGTGCTTTTGCTCCGGGCAAGGCAATTGATGATGCTGTCATTCACAAAAAAGACAAATATTTGGAGAAATGTACGGCTCAGGGCTATGGTCTCGGGGTGCTTGCTTTTACTATCTTGGGAGAGTTGGGTGGGGACACGGTGGAGTTTCTAAAGAGACTGCGCAACTACATGGCTAGCCATGATGGGAATGTCGTGATTGGGGATTTTCTTTTTCATAGGATTGGGGTTGTAGTGCAAAAAGAATTGGAACTCAGCTTGTTGCGAGGCTTCCGTCCAATTCTTGTAAGCTTCTTTCAGTTGATGATGATTAATAAAATTTAATTTCACCAAAAAAAAAAAAAAAGTGTTTGAGTTCAGGAGAAGGAATCACATGGTTGTTGTGATTGTAATGATGATCGGTGGATGTTATTGATGCTTGATCGCAGTTTGTGACAGTTTCAGAACTGAAGCGTAGCTAAAAACATTGTGGTTATGACTATTCCTAGAAGCAATTAGGTTGTGGGGAAGAAAACAAGGTAGCAACACTGTGGATGTGACTATTCCTGGAAGCAATTAGGTTATGGGGAAGACTCAAGGTAGAAACATGAATTCTTGTCTGTGAACCGAAAAATATTAGTCGTAGCAACGTGGAGGGTTGTGCGAGAGGTAGCAATTTAATCATCCTGCTGAAAGATTTAGGAAGAACATGTGGTAGTAATCTGATGTGTGTTTTAAGTTACGTTTTTTTTTATAAAAAAAAAAAAAAAAAGTTGATACAAGGTACGAGTGAAGTAGGTTTAGGATTCTAGGTGAAAGCCCTAAGCAGTGAATCATAATCTTAGGTGAAAGCCCTAAGCAGTGAAGAAAATCTTAGGCGTGAGGCTTAAGCAGTGAAGGGGCTTGTGACTAGCCAGAAAAAGAATGTTAGGAAGGTGTTTCCTACCGAAGTCTCGTTTAAGGGAGGCTAATTTAAGGAAGAATGTTGCAACAAAGAAAGGGGTTTCTAATAGAATCTCGGTTGTTGCAACAGAGACAGGAGGTTTCTTAACAGAGTGTCAGTTAAAAGGGAGGCTGTTGGAAATAGTGTTTAACCGAGACTCTTACAAGTCAAAGTTATTGAAGTTTGAGTTATATTAGGATATTGCTTAGAGTTTTCTTAGGTGGCTTTGTTTAGAGTTGCAATATTCTAGAAGAGTTCTTAGTTTAGGAAATTGGTTAAGGTTTGTGATGCCTATAAAAGGTTTGTTATCATCTTTGTAAGATATAATGAATTATTATCAATGTAGTCTTTTAATAATTTTGTGTTTGTTCTCCTCTCTCTCTTGTTCGATCCTATAATTGGTATCAGAGCAAGGTGAGACAGAGAGGGATGAGGGAGAAAAGAATTAGAGAAATTTCTAGTTTTTGGTGGAGAAATAAAAGTAGGGTTTTAGTATTTAAGTTTTTTTCTTAAATTGACGCTGAGGAGGTCAAAGAATTGTTCAAGGTTTAAAGGTACCAAATAAGTGTGGCTGAAGAACAAAACGTCGCGGCAGTGTGAAGAAAAGAGCTACACCAAGGGTTCTTGCCGACGGTAAGCCTGACTCTTAATGGTTCAATATGGCAGTCGGTGTTAGAATGGATTCAAGATGGATCTGAGCACAAGAAGAACGAGTCTGTGAAGGTTGGACATATTTTTAAATCTGATAAAACAAGTCGATGGATGATCATGATTCGATGGACAGTGAATTAAAAGATATTGTTGTTTTGATTGTGATTGTGATTGTGATCATTAGATGACGTTGATTGTAGTTGAGATCAACCGAGAACGGAAAGGAACCTCTAGTTTGAGTTAGGGAGGGAAGATAGATCCAGGATAAGAAACTGACGTTTACTGTCAGTTAGAGATGTCTGACAGAGAATTGAGGCAAGCAGGAGACTTACACGGACATAGGACATGGGCTGAACTTTCCAGATGGGCGTTGCCCATTTGCCTGTTTTGACTTAATGTCAAGCCATGAATGTTGAAAAAAACGGGGAAAAAAAGGGCGGTGCTTGAGTTCAGGAAATGGAATCACATGGTTGTTGTGATTGTAATGATGATCGGTGGATGTTAATTATGCTTGATGGCAGTTTCTGACAGTTTTTGAAGGGAAGCGTAACTAAAATATAGTGTGGTTGTGACTATTCCTAGAAGCAATTAGGTTGTGGGGAAGAAAACAAGGTAGGAACACTGTGGATTTGACGGTTCCTGGAAGCAATTAGGTTATGGGGAAAACTCAAGGCAGAAACATGAGTTCTTGTCTGTGAACCGGAAAATATTAGTTGTAGCAACATGGAGGGTTGTGCGAGAGGTAGAAAGTTAATCATCCTACTGAAAATATTTAGGAAGAACTTGTGGTAGTAACCTGATGTGTGTTTCAGGTTACGTTTTATTTTTTTTTAAAGTTTATACAAACTACGAGTGAAGTAGGTTTGGGATTCTAGGTGAAAGCCCTAAGCAGTGAAGCATAATCTTAGGTGAAAGCCCTAAGCAGTGAAGAAAATCTTAGGCGTGAGGCTTAAGCAGTGAAGGGGCTTGTGACTAGCAAGAAAAAAGAATGTTGGGAAGGTGTTTCCTAACGGAGTCTCGTTTAAGGGAGGATGTTGCGACAAAGAAAAGGGTTTTCAGAGTCTCGGCTGTTGCAACATAAAAGGGCGATTTCTTAACAGAGTCTCAGTTAAAAGGGAGGTTGTTGGAAATAGTGTTTAATCGAGACTCTTACAAATCAAAGTTATTTGAGTTATATTAGGATATTGTTTAGAGTTTTCTTAGGTTGTTTTGTTTAGAGTTGCAACATTCTAGAAGAGTTCTTAGTTTAGGAAATTGGTTAAGGTTTGTGGTGCCTATAAAAGGGACCGGTTATCATCTTTATAAGATATAACGAATTATTATCAATGTATAGTCTTTTGTTGATTTCGTGTTTGTTCTCCTCTCTCTTGTTCGATCCTACAATTTAATTTAAGGTAATTTGTTGCAACAAAGAAAGTGGTTTCCTAACAGAGTCTCGGCTGTTGCAACAGAGACGGGAGGTTTCTTAACAGAATCTCAATTAAAAGGGAGGTTGTTGGAAATAATGTTTAGCCGAGACTCTTACAAGTCAAAGTTATGGAAATTTGAGTTATATTAGGATATTGTTTAGAGTTTGCTTAGGTTGCTTTGTTTAGAGTTTGAATATTCTAGAAGAATTCTTAGTTTTAGGAAATTGGTTAAGGTTTGTGTGAAGGAAGAGATTGTCCCACATCGATAAAATCCCAATAATAAACTTAAATATAATATGGAAGGGCCACTCCACTCATTGTCAATTGGTTTTGAGTTGGATGCTCGTAGACTTGACTAGACTTGACTAAATTTAACATGGTATCAGAGCTCTAGCTAGGTTGGATAGAAAAGGTTGAACAGAGGAAGTCTTTTGTTTTCTGGTTGGTAGAATGCTTCGAAGACGAAGGCTCGCTGAAACCTTGAAGACGAAGATATAGTGTGTGAGGATTTGGTGTCACCAGTATACGGAGATGCAGTTGGATGTTTTCAAGTATGGGTACAAAGCAAAGTAAATTTTATGCCAAAAATGAGATTATATCAAGTGATCTGCATTCGGTTTGGTCAAGATGGTTGGTCTTGACGTTGGTGTTTCTCTACGTTGGAGATTTGACATTGACACTTATTGAAGCACGAACCTTGTTTTAAGTAAGTTGATTTTCTTCTATACTTCGTACCATGTGAGTTTCTTGTGAATTGTTTGGAAGACCTTTGTGTTTTGTTTTCGATTGATAGTGTTTGCTTCGCAAGACACAACGAGAAGGCAAGAATATCATAAAGGATATATAAATTTGGTTTTGTATATTGGTGGAAGTAAGAACAGAAATATTAGCATGTAAAAGTCTTATATTGTTTTTAACCAAGGGGAACAATTTGGTTATCAATAGTTAATTGGATCATGTTGCTGCTCTTTCTTTAATGTGAAGTTGAAGAATGTGAAGATGAAATTATACTCGTTCTGCCTTAGTTGTTTTGCAATAAGGATTTGGTGAAATCTTTTATTTGGAGTGGTGCCCGCTGGCCAGGGTTGGATATGTTCCAGAGTTGTGAAGAGTTTTGAATTCAGGCTGAGTATTTGAAGCGTGTGCCTACAAATAAGTTGCAGGACAATGATTGCTTAATGAGATGTGATATTAGTAATGGTGGAGCTATGGTTTCTTATAGTTATGAGAAGTAGTTTTTTGTCAACACGGGTTCTTGATATATGCACATTGGGCATATGATTAAGAAGGGTTTGTTTGTGTGTGTTGAGTTTGACATTGTGTCGTTTAGGGAACAATGTCCAGGGTTTCTCCTGTATTGTTTCCGATGGAGAAGCTGGTTTGGTTTTTGATCTTTATTCTTGTTGATGATGTTCTGTCGAAGAGTTTATTGGTGGTACACCACTTGAAGTCATCAGAGCTGGTTGAAGTGTAAGACCTTTAGAGCATCTCCAATAGTGGGTCGAAAAACTCATACGTGGAGGTCTTATTTAGACTTTTATTATGAAGGTTTTATGTAAATTAACCTTAAAACCAGTAAAGTATCTCCAACAATGTATGTTTAACCTTTGAGATATTTTACGTGGATAAGATCTGAACCGTTTAAGCAATTCAAGATAATTATTAATTGAAAATAAATAAAATGGAGGGTCTTTCCGAAAGTCTAGTTAAGACTTTCTCTAACACCTTTTGAAGTCCATGTCATCACTCCTAAACTCTAGGACCCCACTATTGGAGATTCATGTTCAGGAATATTGGGTCTTAGATCTTATGTGGCAATGAAAATTAAGACTTCCACCCACAATTGGAGATGCTCTTAGAGAAGCAGGAGGTCTATTGTGTTACTGATACGTTCATGTTTGGTGAAGACCCTTTGTGAGGAACAAGGTATCGTTTAGACACTTCAGGAGCTTAGAAGAACGAAGGTACAACAATACTACAAATGTATGGTATGGATTAACGAAGCGCATATTACATAGGAGAAGACACGGTGCATGAATGCAGGGGGCTGCTTTTCGGCGTGTTTTTCCGTCAACCTTTATTATCTACTGGCTATGTGAATTGAATTCCTGATTAGTTTGTGATTCTCTGTTAGAGAGACTTATGTTGTAGCAGTGATAGTATTTGGTTTTTTTGCTCGTCTAGTACAGATATATTGAGTTGATGATCTCAATAATGACAGAGCATGTAGAGACGAAGGTAAGGATTTGTTCAGCAACAAGATAGTTTCGCTTGCGATATTTTTGTTGAAGTTATGACGTTCCAATATTGCTTAGATATTTCTTTTCTTCTCCGTCTCTAAGTAATATAAGGTTTTCCCTAAAACCTTCTAGTTGGATATAGCAGTGCTACGAGATTTAATCCATCACAGTATTGTGTCTCTACTTACCTAGTCTGACTCTGTCGGATTGATTAACAAATACTTGTATGAGCTAAATGTAAGTGAGATCGTGACTCACACTTATGTTGTGTAGACTCGATATACTGTTGTTTTGAGCATCGAATGCCACGTCTTGGTTTGGCTCTGAATACTGAAGTTCTGAATCATTTACTTGATTCTGTATATGAACATCTCGTATGCCATATTAAACTTTTGGATTCTGAAACCATATTCTTGTTATCTCATCTTATGGATTTTCAATGTTCGAATCCTCAATGTAGGTTTGGGTAAAACTAAACATTGATTTTGAAACCGAAATTTGGTTTTCGTATCCGTGGGTTATTGGTCTGAAACTTAAATATTGTGACCAATGAGACAACATGAGTTTGAAACTATGTTTGCTGCCTAACAGTGACTTGAGAATCAAGATCAATGAATCTTGACCATGTGAGTTCTAAATGGTCGAAAAGACTCTGGGATTTCCTACAGGTTTATGTGAACCGGGAAATATAACCTGTGCGTCAAGGCTAAAAAGGTGTGATGCTGAAACGGTGCATGACCACATGGACTCTCAAGTTCGACACCAAACATTTGTGATAACTCCAATATGTGTTTCTTGTTTCGAAACCTTAACCAAGGTTTTGTTAAACATAATCTAGATTTCGAAACCTCACTTTGGTTTCGCTATATGGAAACTTGATTTGGGAACCTTAATTTGGTTCTGGTCATATAATGAACTTTAGATTTCGAAACCTTAATCTGGTTTCTGCTAAACAGTATGTAGGTTTCGAAACCTAAATATGGTTATCTCAAAATGCGTATTTTCAAAGTTCAAACTCTATCATTTTGATTTGTGCTTCAACGAATTAATGAGTTTGATATTCTTAGTTTGAAGTTTGAATTAGTTCATCTTCAATGTACAACTAAGTTGTTTGAGTCATCATCAAAAATATGGTTAGTCGCTCTAGTTAGTAGACACATGATATCTGATCAATACTGTACGTGATTAGATCTTCGTATGATTTACTACTTGATCAAATATTCATTTGATGTTTTGATTTGAATTCTTGGATATCATTACGTGATCATCTACATTGGAATCAAGAATTCAGGAGATTCAACATTTCGCTATTGCTCGTTTGAATCATGCACTGTACATCCATGGTATATCATTATGCGTGATTCGGAATGTCTCTTGAACCTACGTGTTCACTTAAGCTTAACACACAAGGCTTGTCCACGCCTATAAGGATACGTTTATGCGGAACGTTGAACCACATTGGACCAGATCCCACTTCCACCTAGGATCGTTCTGGCCCGTCCAGCAAAGCCTAGGAAGTGATTTCGACATTATTAAAGCTGATGACGACATTTGGAAGTAATAATACCTTAAGGAGATTTTCGAAACTAAAGGACATGTTTTGAATTGAGGTCTTTCCCAGGGAGCATATTTGGTAAGCACCATATTTTGAATTAATGAAATATCCAAATATACCTTATGAGTATTATGTGCTTTGTTTACTATTGGTCAAACATTTATTGAAAATATATGTTCATTTATGAATTATATTTTTCTTTAATGTAAAATGCTATAGTATTAGATCTCATTAAATGCTACAAGTCTATGTGAGGAATTTCAGAACTAATATGGAAATGTGCTTTAATAAATTTCTAAAATTAAGTTAGCCTCATTTCAAAGCTAATCCTTAGTCAATATAAATAGGAGTGGTATCTCTCATGAAAGCTTTATCCCTTTACTAAGCTCTTCTTCGGAATTGATAGCTTGTGTCTACCGTTTTTCTTTTCAGTTACCTTTGAGCTTTTGCTCTCGGTCTAGAATTGCGTGATAGCTTCTCTAGGGATCGAGAAGCCTAGAAGTACCTCTGCGGGAAACTAGTTTATGTTTTACTAGTCTTCTTTGTATTGTACTTGTGTTCTGTTCTATCACGTCTATCAGACCTTGCGATCTTGTTTATTCTATGGTCTCTTCTGCAATAAGGCCACTCAAGATCGTTGTGATTAGAACATACTCTGTATCTATTAACCTGGAATTGTCAGGAATCCGCTTTCGGTTTGTGTGCCTAAACTATAGATATTGAGTGGAATGAAGATTGTTGTTATTAGATTTGTTCTTTGTAGGTACATTGTTCTTCACGGTCATATCATATTGTACTTGCTACAACTATCTGCTTGATTCCAACTGGGACGACAAGGTTGCTCTTTCGGGAGTTTTGGTCTTGAAACCTTGATCGATATCTCGAGGGGTTTATTACCAAGTAAACTTAAATATTCTCGCTCTTGGTGTGAAATGACTTCGGTGAAATATCTGTTAGTTACCAAGGATATCATCTAGCAATTTGACCTGCCGCTATTTGGTTGGGTACATAAGGTTGTAATCGTCCGATTAGAGGTCGGGTAGCGATAGTCCTCGCGACGGGCTGTGAGGCAACTCTTGCGTAAGACAGTAAAGGACGTCAGTTTGCGTAAGGGAGTACATGTGCGTGACCACCTTGTTGTGGTTGGA
>JAJJMA010256299.1:0-11526 GCA_023529015.1 Papaver nudicaule | reverse complement strand
GGACCTCGTCCAGATTGAACACCGCCCAGTACAAACTGACTACAAACACTAGCCTACTATAAAATATATATCTATATTTGCCTCTGCTTGTTTCAAGATCTGATGGGTGTGCCGTTTATTCGCAGAGTACTCCCGCCCTGACTCCTGAGGAAGAACTCCGCCAGACGCTGAAAAAGATCAAATCAGATGCTGTCGCCGAAGGCTCTCAAGGCGAGACCTCTGCTAACACAGGAAGCACTATGCCTCCGCCGTCCGGTACTGTGCTGCCTCAGCCAAGTTCGCATCGTACTCGGCGTTCAACTTCTGCTTCCACCACTCCTTCTAAGAAATCTTCCACCAACTTAAAGGATAAGACCCATGTTACCCAGAATTTAGCAACCATCTCTGAAGAAAAAGACGGCGATACAGTGATGACTGACGCCGAACAAGTGAAAGAATCTTCAAAAACTCCCCATGGGCGAGAGCCTGTTGTTCCTCCCGCCCAGTCTGGTAATGATGTTTTCATTCCTCCCGCTAGGGATATCTTTACCGGTCCTTCCGGTAGTTCTAACTCTCCTGTCGCTCTTACAAATCTTCATAGAATGCCTTTTGGCGATAGAGATCCTGGGCTCCCAAGAAAGAGTGATACTGGCATGGTAGTAAATAGGCTCGCCGACTCTTTCTCCCGACTGCTTTCCCTGGAAGAAGAGAAGAACAACCCCATTTCCCTTTACTATGAAGCTATGTTGAAGTATTCTACAACTGGCTTGGCCCATTCTTCAAATTTAGCCTCCGTGGCCCACGGGTTGACTCCCCAGGAACATTTTTTTATGGCCGCCGCGGTAACTATTCATTCCCCTGTGTTCTATTATTAGCTATTATGTTTAGCTTTGCTGATTTCTCCTCTCTCTTCTGCCTCAGGGATTTCAACATTGTTTGAGTCTTATTGATACTTTTGACGCACAAGGCGATAGGGTGAATTTCCTGTCTTGTGAAAACGAGGATCTCGAGCGCCAGCTGAAGGAAAAAGAGGCAGAAGCAACAAAGTGGCTCAATGCTAGCATCAAAGAGTCCACTGAGCGTGATGAACTTCAAGGTATTTTTCTCTTTTAACTTGTAGACTGAAATTTCTTTGCATTCTAGTCTTTCGCCGAATCCCTTAGATCTTGCCCCTTCCAAGGTTGCCGTCAGCATTCTGACACACGACTGAAGCGAGCTGAAACCGAGATAGATAACTTGGCGAAGGCTAATGCTAAGAAGTGCGATATGCTGTACGGGCAGGCTAAGACTATTGAGTGGTACCGCCGAGAGTTAAATTATGTTAACGAATTAAATGTTAACCTTGATAATCTTCTCAAAGTTTCTCAAGCCGATCTAAAGTGGATGGAAAGCGAACGAGATAATGCCCGCCGACTAGCTGAGCTTAATAACAAACGAAAAGAGGCCGCCATTGTGGACCATATGAGAGCGAGCTCCTTGCGTTTAGATGAGAAGGCGAGAGCTGATAAGCTTGCCTCTCGCCTTAATACTGTCACTTCTGTGAGAGATTTCGCCGAACAGGAAACGCAAAGGTGGAAAGATTTTTGTAAGATTCATGGCGATCGCGCCAGAGAACTTGACAATCAGCTAAAAGCCCAACTGCGGCAGGTGGCCACTGTATCCGGTTCTTCTGTTAACGCTAAATTTGAATCCCATCTACAACTCCTTGTAGAAGCCCAAATTGGTGCTTGTAGGCACGTGAGCGAGTTAGAAGGTAGATTTCTAGGATATTTCTCCGCCCGATTCTTTATATTGCCTCAGTTTCTGACTCCTATGTTTTATTTTTCCAGGGCGAGTCAAACAGTTGGAAGAAGAATTGAAGAAGCAGCATAAAACTGTTGAGGACCACAAGCTTTGTACCGACACTATCTCTGAATTGGCTGGGAAACTCACCCATCACCATGGTTGTGAAGAAAGGCTGCAACAGGTTGTGGAGGCTCACCGCCAATGTCCCAACCAGATCGCTGAACTGAACCTTCAACTTCAAGACCACAAGAAATGCCAAACCAGTATTGAAGGCCTTGAAAGTAAAGTGAAGTATTTGGGTAAAATCCAGAGCGAACTTCAAGCTGATTTGGGCCAGGCTCAGAAAGATCTCCAAGCTAAAGACGCCAAACACAAGCAGCAGTTGCTCATGATGGACTTCATCGCCGTTCAAGAATATATCAATAGGGAATTCCCTAAGATGGGCCTTAAGATTCCTGCTGAATATGTTCTTACTCCTAAATCTTCCGCCGCGAAAGAGGTGGTGGATTGTGATGACGGCGAAGGATCAGGATCCAGCGGCGAGGAAGATGTTGAGGAAGAAGAAGATGTGGTCCAGGAAGAAGATGAGGAAGATGAAGAGGAAGAAGCGGAAGAAGATGATGACAAGGGACAAGGTGAAAACACAAGCAGTGGCCAGCCTGAGGGTGGAGAGAGGACTCGTGACGGCGAGAACCAGACTGCTCCATGAACTTAAAGAGGACCGGCGACTTTTCTTTATACCTTCCTTTCATGCCTCTGCAATCTTTTGTTTTTGTAAAGAACGATTTGCTTGCTTCTTTTTGTCAGAAAGGATTTTTGTTCCTTTCATCTTTTATTATGGCTATGCATGGATATTACCTTTCCTTTTTGTAATGAATAGTTTTCCTTTTAAAGTATTGTTTCTTTATCTGTCAACACCCTTTATTAGCGGGCAATTTTCCTTTAATCCCTTCTTCATATTTTCTTTTATCTCGTCTTCAAAGACTTAACTTGTCATTGAGTGAAGTCCTGGTCCTGTACAACCAACAATTTCTCAGAGCGACATGATTAGATCCCAGCCGTAACCATTACTTGTGCCCGTCGGCGATCTAATATAAGCTGCTTGGGTTGCCCCATAGACTTTAATACACTATAGCTTTCGCCAGGGGTGATGTTATGGCGTAGACGGATTAACACACCGACGGCTCCGCCGAATGTGATGCTACAGCAAAAGGGTTCTTATTCGCCCAAACACTTACAGATCAACAAGTAACACGACTGGCCTTACAACTAAGCCTGGGTCGGACTAACTCTTACAAGTAGGTGCGTTCACTCAATGCAAGCAAGCTTTCTTCATAAGAGATCTTGGCTCTTAGTTGATTTTACTGGTTTGGGCATTATGCCTTCAAAGATGGCACGTGGCCTTAGTACCTGATCAGGGTTTTGGCATGGCTTTTAGTGCCTTTGGCATTTGTGCCTCTGTAAGTGGCTTTTATAGCCTATTGCTGAGTATTTTGCCTCGGCTATTGTGCTCTTAAAGCTTTTAAATTCTTGCCACCACTGTAGTTAGATTACCCAATGAATGAAAAATGCAAATGACTCAGTAATTTGTTAACGGGGTTCGGCGCATGATAGCAAACCTACGTCCCCGGATCTTATTCGCTGTTGTTTTACATCAGTTAATAAGATTTCTTGGGTATTATGCCCGCCCAAGACTTCGGATTTTACATTGTTTCCTTCAGGGGTAGTACTTCTTAAGGAACCTGGCGTTCCATGGATGTTCAAGTTGCACGCCATGCTCATCAATCAATACATACGCTCCTGGGCCAGCCACTCTTTTGACCACATAAGGGCCATCCCACACGTTCCAATTTCCTGCATCCTTCTCGCTGAGACGGGGGAATTTCTCGAAGTACCAACTCGCCGGGCAGATATTCTCTTGGAATTACCCGCTTGTTGTATTCTCTTGATAATCGCCGGTGATAATTCTCCATGTGTGTAAGGGCGATCAGCCGCTGCTTTTCTAAGTCATCCAGCTTGGCCAATATCAAGTCTGTATTCAAATTATTTCCCCACGCCTCATGCTTTGTAGTGGGCCAGATTACTTCAGATGGGAGTACTGCTTCAGCACCAAACGTGAGTAGGAAGGGAGACGCTCCAGTCGCTTCTCGAACTGTGGTTCTATACGACCACAAGACATTGTGTAAATGCTCACACCATGCCTTTTTGTGCTTCTCCAGCCTTTTCTTCAATCCCATTCCAATAGTCTTATTGGTGGCTTCTGCCTGCCCATTACTCTGACGGTATAAGGGAGTTGATTTTCCTAACTTGACGATGTAGTGGGCGAGTAACTTTCTTATATTGTCGCCGACTAACTCTTTTCCATTGTCTGTACATATCTCCGCCGGTACACCGAATCTACAGAATATGTTCTCCCAGATGAATGTCAATACTTCTTGTCCTGTCTTCTTCCTGATAGCCTTAGCTTCACACCACTTGGTGAAATAATCTGTCGCCACGATAATGTATTTCCGTTGTCCAGAGCCTGTAGTTAATGGTCCAATAATATCAATGCCCCACTTGGCGAAAGGCCAAGGGCTGAGCACTGAATTTAGAGATGTTGCCGGCGCCTTAATTCTTCTTCCATACAGCTGGCATGGTTTGCATCGCTGAACATATTCTTTTGCATCTTTATTCATCCAAGGCCAGTAGTATCCCTGCATTCTGACCTTCAAGGCTAAAGCTCTTTGGCCACTATGATTCCCGCAGTCTCCTTCATGGATTTCCTTTAGCAACTTATTGCCTTCTTCCCTTGATACACAACGCAGCAGTGGTCCAGAGAATGACCGGTGATATAGGATTTCATCTCGGAGTTCATAGTTCGCCGAACGACTGATGACCTGATGAGCTAAAATTTGCTTTCCTGGTAAGGTTAAGCGATCCAAATAATACCGTATCGGCGATCTCCAATCTGTCTCCGCTGACTCTTCAGTGTTTGCCGTTAATACTTCTCTTTGCCTTGGCGCTGCTACCGATGGCTGCATCACTCTTTCAATAGCTATTGAAGGAACATCTGGATTTGTCGTCATTGAGGAGATAAACGCCAATGCATCGGCGTGCCTGTTATCCTTTCTGCAGATGTGGCGAAACTTGATACCTGCAATCCTCTGGGCATAATCCCTAGCAAGTTTTAGGTACTTCTGCATAGATGGGTCTGCTGTCTGGTATCGTCCAGATATTTGCCGAATCACTAGCTGAGAGTCACTTGTCAACCTGACATTGCTGATATGCATTTCAATGAGTATTCTCATGGCATGAATAACCGCTTCGTATTCTGCCTCATTGTTAGTCGCCGGGAATTCTAGCCTTAGCGAATGTACTATCCTTGCCCCTTTCGGCGAAATTAGGACGATCCCTATTCAATTTCCTTCTTTATTTGATGAGCCATCTACGTAAACCTCCCATCCGTCAGGACTGCACTTCAATAAATCTGGCACTTCATGTTCTTGCTCATCCAAAGAGGATGAGATTTCTTCTATCTCTTCCTCTTCATCAATTGGGAAGTCGGCGAGGAAGTCCGCAATAACTTGTGACCGCTGAGCCGTACGTATTTCATATTGGACGCCGAATTGCTCAATCTGCTGATTCCACTTGGCGATACGTCCCACCCGCTGAGAGCTGTGCAAGATAGACTCTATGGGAGTTTTAGTGAGAACTACAATGGGATGAGCATGAAAGTATGGTCGTAGTCGCTGAGATGCAAAGACCAGCGCCAAGATCAATTGCTCTATTTTAGTGTAATTCTTTTCTGCCCCTTGCAGCGTTCTGCTGATATAATATATAGGTGTTTCCCCACCTTTGGTTCTTACAAGTACTGCACTTATGGCGAAAGATGTTGCAGCGAGATACACTCTGAGTTCTTCGCCGTGTTCAGGTGGTTGAATTGCTGGGAGAGTGGCGAGATACTTTTTAATGCCCTGAAAGGCAGCTTCATGTGCCTCAGTCCAGTCGAACTTTTCTCCTTTTTTCAATGTTTGGAAAAACAGTTTGCATTTATCGTAGAACCTAGATATGAACCTGTTAAGGGACGCCAAAGTCCCATTGAGCCGCATAACATCTTTTACTGTCACCGGCGAAGGCATTTCTATAATTGCCTTAATCTTAGCCTGGTCAGCTTCCACTCCTTTCTTCGTGACGACATATCCCAAGAACTTTCCTGAAGTTACGCCAAAAACGCATTTCGCCGGGTTAATCTTTAACTTAGTAACACGCATATGGTTGAATATTTCTCGGAGGTCTTCCACGTGAGTTTGCTTCTTCTTGCTCTTAACCAGCATGTCGTCCACGTACACTTCCATTCTCTTCCCTATCCATCTTTCAAACATCTTCTGCGCCATTTCTTGGTAAGTAGCGCCGGCATTCTTAAGTCCAAACGGCATTCGAGTGTAGCAAAACAATCCCTTGGTGGAAAAGAAAGCTGTGTGCTTTTGATCTTCCTCCGCCAAAGGTATTTGGTTATATCCCGAATAACCGTCCATAAATGACAGCAACTCGTGGCCAGATGTAGCGTCTACCGTTTGGTCAATACTTGGCAGCGGGAAACTGTTCTTTGGACAGGCTCTGTTAAGATCGCTGAAGTCGATGCAGATTCTTACTCCCTTGTTCTTCTTAGGTACTACCACCATGTTAGCTATCCATTATGGATATTGCACCGGCCTTATTACACCGGATGCCTTCATTTTGTCGAGTTCTACCTCTAATGCTTCTTTGTAAGCTGGAGCCAATTTCCTTATCCTTTGCTTGAATGGTTTGATCTTTGGATCAATATCCAGTTTATGACATGTTATCGCCGGGTCAATACCTGACATCTCATTCATGCCCCAAGCAAAGACATCAACATATTCCTTGAGTAGCGCTTGTAGCTTCACAGATTCGTCTTCATTTAATAGAGTACCAATCTTTACCATCTTTGGATCCTGATCATTGCCGATATTAACATCCTTAGTGGGTTCCACCGCTGTAAAATGCAATTCTGGTTCTCCCATCGGCGATGGTTCCTTTAATTGCTATAAGGCCTTATCTCCAGACTTCGCCGATTCTTCTACCGAGTTTACTGAATGCACATATGTGGTTGGGTTGGCGATGAAGTCTAGAATCTCCTGCTCCTTAATTGCTTCCTTACCGAGCTTCTTTTTTTCTGCAATCTTCGCTTTTCGATTTTCTCGTATTTGCACATCCGCCGAATTGCATGCCTTGGCCACTGCTAAATCCCCAACATACTCGGCGACTCCAAATGGTGTAGGGAATCTCAGGCGTTGATGATAAGTAGAAGGTACTCCCTTCAGACTGTGGAGCCATGGTCTTCCCAGAATTGCGGCATACGGCGAGTCAACATCCACAATACAAAGAGTAGTTTTCAAGAAATAATCCTCGCAAATCTTAACTTTAAATTCAATCTCGCCTTTAGGCTTAGAAGCGATACCATTAAACCCATAAATGTTATAGGAGGAGACTGTTGGCGAGGGTATTTTATCATCTTTCGCCCTCATCGCCTCAAAGGCAGTATTAAAGAGGATATCCACGGAACTTCCCGGGTCAATAAGCACCTTTGGCAGCCTGAATTGCTCCATCTGAATGGTAAGAACCAAGGGGTTGTTGTGATTTCTTCCCTCTGGAGGAATCTCTTCGGCGGAGAACCCGACACAGGCCTTCATCCAATCTTGCAAAGGCTCTTGCTTAACGGCAACACTACAAATCTCATTCCCCATTCTATCTCTCTTATGCACACGAGATAGAACATTATCATGAAACCATCCCTAGTAATCTTTGAGTGTACAATGGAAAAGCAATCTAATTCCAACAAATCACGCTCAACCTTTACCTCATACACCTTTGAGGTCTGAGCGGGAATGACTTGAATTGGCTGGACCATAATAGGAGGTGGTGGTGGCAGCACTAAGAATTCCTGGAATTTCCCCAAGCGGATGAATCGATGCACTTCTTGTTGTACGCCGGTGCAGTTCTCAGTTGTATGGCCATGGAACTGATGGAATTGACAAAAGGAATTGGTATTGGTCGGCGGGGCCCTTGGGTTTCCTCTGTTATAAGGATATCAGATATCATCCCTACAATTTGAACTTTCAATTTGGCCAAATGCATTTGTGTAGGAAACACGCAATTTTGGTAGAGTAGCGTCTTGGAACGGTTGCTGGTTGCCTCTGCCGAATTTTCTGTTATCTCCATTGTATCTTCTTTCACCATTTCCATTTCGCCAATTATCTCTTCCTCCTCGTCCATAGTTTCCTCCTCGATTGTCTTGCTTGTCACGTCCATCATAGTTCTCTCGCTTCTGCGAATTCCAATGCTGTTCGGCGGTAACTTGCTGCTGTTGCTTTTCTGCTTCAGGTATTATTATCGTCGAAGAGGAATTCTGCGTCAATTTTCGTTGTTCAGCCTTCAGCCATTCTTTCTTAATTTCTTCTTGATCTTCCGGCGAGAAACTATTGATCGAGTGAATTTGTTTTGCTCTTTCCTTTTTCAAGCGAAACTCCTCTTCTCGGATTTCCTCATAATTTATCCATTCATCCTGTATTGCCCTCAAAGTTTGCATATCCTTCGGCATCTCCCAGAATAACTTTTGATACAACGGGTCCGACGTCTCCATGCCACTAAGGAATGACCTTATCTTCCTCCTTTTCTGAAACCTCTGATCCTACCTCACTACTCGCTTTCCTCCATCTTTGGATAAAAATTTTGTAAGTCTCCGAGGTTCTTCTCTTGATGTTGAATAATCTTTCCACGCCAGGCCGACTTCTGTTATTCTGAATAAAAGCACGCAAGAATTTGCATTCTAATTTCTCAAAGGACTTAATTTTTCCTTCCTCAAGCCCATCAAACCAAGCTAAGGCTTCATCTTTAAGGGTAGCGGGGAAGGCCATACACATTATGGGATCAGATCCTACCCAGGCTGCCATATCCCGCTTGTAAGCTCTCGAGTGCTGCGAAGGGTCTCCAGTTCCATCATAGGTGGAGGTGAATTTAGGCGTTGATTATTTGGGAGACACGTACCCATATGTGGTACATTCATGAAAGGGTGTTTTTTGCGCCTCTGACAGTGCAACCCTATACTTCGACTCCCTTGAAGATCCACTCAAAGCTTCCACTTTATGCTTTAGTCGGCGAAGATCCTTCTTCATCTCTTTATCTACTTTATGCTGCCGCTTAGAGCTACTATGGTCTTTGTTATCTTTTCCAGGCACATTCACCCTTCTGCCTCTTTCGTCATACTTCGCCGATGAATCTGAAATTCCTGATGTGCTGGTTCCACTCTTCTCAACTCGGCGTGTTGTATGAGACTCATGGCGAGAAGAATGTGCATGGGACTCATGGCGAGAAGAATGTGCATAGGACGCATGGCGAGTTGAGTGCGAGTGGGATGCATGACCTTTATTTTGTGCCGCCATCAATTCTCTATGACTCTGAAGTACCGTCTCTATCTGCAATTGCATTTTCCTCTGCACTTGATCCGCCTGCCTGTTATTGGCCTCAAGAATTTGCCTTAGCAAAGCTTCTGTGGTATTTGTGGATCCAGTATTATCTGCTATCACCACTGGGCGAGTTACAGTAGCGCCAGGAGCTATTGCCGTACCATTTCTACTTGCCGCCTGTGGAGTTTCTGCCACCACCGCTGGAGCTTCTTCTGCTGCATGCAGTGCTTTGCCGACATCTTGTACCAATTGCTGTTGAACGTTAGCTGTCACTGTGCCCACTGCAATTGTGTTTTGAGTTGCTTCCCCTGCATTCGATGTTTCGCCTATGGTAAATCTTCTACCATCAATCTGCTCGCCGCAAGCATTTGCTTCTACTTCGCTACTGATTCTCCTTAGCAATGGATTAGGCTCAGGTGATCTTTCTGCATTCTCCAAATGAGTGATGTCCTCCACGTAACCTTCCTCTTGGCATGCTACTCGTTGAACAGGTGGTCGCCGAGACGAGCTTGCCAAAAGGGTATCTGCCCTGCCAGCTGGTTCTATTGCTCTGCTTCTAGTGTTGTGACCACTGGGAAACGTCGCTGGTATAGGAGGGACAGGATGTCGAGGAGGTCTACCCGCCGGGGCTTTATCGTTTCTTCCTCTAGGACCCATTCGCCGAGATTCTGTAAAAGAAGACAAACACACTTCCTGACAGTATTGCTCTGTTAGTACTGTGGGTAAATGCCAAATAAGTTAGTTGGGTTGCTTTTCAGGATGTTGATGAATGAAAGACAAAAAGAACAGCTTTAAATCATGTGATGTGCAGATGATGACCTAATCATCACAAGAATTGTAAAAACATCCTATGGTATTATGATTTTCAGATCAAAATGATAGTACGGCAGTTGTTTTAAGAAAATTTTTGAAACAGTTTTAAAATACAATTTCCTTAATGAGTCTATAGTTTCTGCTAACCCGCCGGAAAAGATGCTTTTTGCCGGAAATATATATCTATATTTGCGTTCTCCGAGAGAAACCCATACCAAAAATAACATTTTTCTATCCTCATAACTAGTTTTCTTCACTGTTCATGTGAAAAAGGTGAAATATGTGATAAAATCGCCGAAACAGGCCGGCCAATCCTTGTCTACAACCATAACAATACTTAACACAGCATGATTTCTATAAATAGTAAAAAATGTCTACTGAGAATCCAGATCCATCGCCATAGTATACTAAAAATGTCCTAGACTTCCTAATCTTAGTAGTATTCTACAGGAGAATCATTATGACAAACCATATGGTATACCATATATAGCGAGACAAAAGGGAAATCATGAGGAAATTCTACAGAGCGAGCATAACTTCTCTGAATAGTATGGTTAAGCTACTGAAACATCAACGGCGACCTCTAAGACTTATAAATCATACCATATATGGAAATAAAACATATGATAACATCTCAAATCATACTGAAAATCAAGGAAAACACAAATTCAAAACCTCTTCTAGCGCCAAAATGTAATTGTATAAAATCCCAATGGTTAGATCTTATACAATACACCCAAATGTAATACTCCAACATACACAAAATCATTCCTAAACATGCATCTAACAAGTAACATGAGAAATACTAAGAGAGTAAGGTTAGAGATACTTGACAAGATGTTTACTTGGTTCGCCCTTATGTCAGGACTACGTCCAAGAATATCACTAGTATAAGCATGATTACAACTCTCGATTACCTAGCTAATCTTCCAAGTATGCACTCACAATAAGAACCCTAATTTCAGCCTTGGGCTATAGAGAGCAAGTAGAATACTTTCCCTCTCTCTAGACCAATCCGAAATATGTCCAACCCCTTCCTCAGAGGCATCTCTCGCTATTTATACAAGATTTACAGTAGTGCTACACAGCTAATACAGACGAATTACATTCTGACGCTAATTTGTCATTATTCGCCGACAAGGTATGTCGCCGAGGTAGTATTTCATCTATTTACTTCCCGGCGAGTAAGTCTTCTCGAGGATAAGGATTGCTGACGAGGTTTCCACTGAGTCAACAGGTCAACCTGACAATCTATCCGTTCTGACGGGTAATGAATGCTCAACTACTTCTCAACTACTTATCACCTTCCCCCGCTACACTATTCTTACTCCGCTGATACTGCTTATTCCGCTGACTCCTACTTCGCATCTTACCGCTATGCCCAAGAATTGGATACTTCGCCCATAGCTTCCACTGTTGATTCCATACTTCTCTTGAGTGACCTTTATGTTTCACTTCCGCCCTTAGGATGCTATTACTATGT
>JAJJMA010256269.1:0-10344 GCA_023529015.1 Papaver nudicaule | reverse complement strand
TTGCTCTTTAGCTAATTTCTTTCGCTCATATTGCGACAAGGAAGCTTCAGCATCAGCTTCCTCTGAAGTAGCAGTCGTATCTGAAGTACCTAAGCTGGTAGTGGCATCAGTTGAGCTTGATTGCTCAGCTGTAGCTGCATGAGTAGTGGCATTGCCATCACCCTCAACAGGCAATGCAGTGGTAGCATGAGTTGATACTTCCTCCTCTTCCTATTTGGAAGAATCACTCTTTGATTCAGCAGCTGACTCATCCTGTTTAGCTGGTTCGTCAGCATTGCCTAAATCCTCAACATTTTCTTCTTCATCATCAGCTGTAGACTTAGCTGATTTCTTAGCTGATATCTTAGCTGCTGCAGATCTTTTATCTCTCTCTTGCTGCTTGAGAATAATTTCCAAAAGTGCTGCTACTTTGTCATTCAATTAATTTTTGAGAAAAATTAAAAAACATTGTAGCTATATACAGACACCCTGTAACAGCAAAGGGTGTCTATTAGCTAGTAGACTAGAAGATGTACATTTGACTCTACTATCTACCTAAGACTGAAAGGATAAACAATAAGCACAGCAGTCTTGCATGCTAGGGGAAGCATGTCTAACAAATACAATAGGCATGTGAACATGCAACATAAAGGAAAATAATTAAAACCTAGACATATTCAGCAGCATCCTCCCCTTGTTGGAGTTTTGCTGAACTTCTAGTTTGATGAATCTTCTTAGATTCTGGAGCACGAGGAGCTGCTACCTTGTAGTCTTCTTTGTTGGCCTTGAAACGTGTAGACTTCGAGTTTAGATAACCCTTCTTAGCCCTCTCACTTCTAATTCGGGTTTCCTCTTCTCTTTTTCTCACACGCTCCTCAAACTCCTCTTGTGCTTTCCTAGCCTTAGTATTAGCTAGGATTACCGCCTCAACCTCCATCTTCCTTCTTCTGTCCTCCTCTTCGTCTGGTTGAACAACCGCCGGTATTAGTTGGTTTGTTGGTTGAGCTGGTGGTTCCTGGTTACCCATGTTTGGTACCGGTTCATCAACTTCCAATCTCCTTCCTCTATCCTCTGTTTTCTCCTCTATCACAGGTGAAGCAAGAGTAGCAGTAGGTGATGGTTGGTCTACAAATATGTTTTCATCTTCATCAGACGAAACACCATCAAGAGTTGGTGATGGTTGAGAAGTCGCAGTCGTAGCTTGCTTGTCACCATCATCAACCTTATCATTTCCTGCACTGATCTGCTGCTCTGGGTGGTCTGATTCCTTCCCATTAGTCTCTGTGTAAAGCCCCAAAGTAGCATCGAGTAGTGTAACAGTAGGTATAGAACCCGAGTTAGCACCTTGATCCTGACCTACCAAACCCAACTGTGGATTAGTTGCCTCTGTAGCAGACGTAGTGGCAGTATTATCTGCCTCTCCATCAAGCCCAGAGAACCTATTCCTCACCGGGATCGAGTATTCAGTACGTGTATCATCTGCACTCTGTTCTCTGTGATCATCATGATCATGATCATCATGATCGTGATTATTCTTCTTCTTTTTCTTTCCTGAGAGTACCCTCTTTGATTTAGCTGGAGAAGCAGATGGTGATGTAAATTTAACATGCTTTGGCTGCTGAATCACACCCACCTTGCCTGCCTTTCTAGCCAAGTGTTCCCTAAGTGATTCTTCAATTGCACGATTTAAGTTTTCTTCATCTTCCTGCTGATGTTGATCACCAGAAGAAGAGTTGCCTTTATCATTGAGAGAACCAGATTTAGGAACCCATACATCGGTTGTAGCAGAAACAGTAGTTTTCTTCTTTTTTGCTCTGTTTTGAGGAACAGAGTAACTCTGTTTTTCTGCTGGTGTAGTTCTCTGTTTTCTGAAAACAGAGGAACTCTGTTTCTTCCCGTCAGCTGTAGTGTTCTTCAAATTGAGTTCTCTACACTTGTTGACGTCATGACCAACTACTCTACAATGCTTGCAGAAGATAGCTGGGTTAGGAATCAGTACCTGCTGGCTGAAGGTCGATTCTTTAGCCTTCACCACGATCTCTGACTTGATTTCCTGCGCATAGTCAATGTCGACCAACACAGTTGCTGGATAGCGGAAGTCTAAATTCATTGTTTGAGTAGCCACAGCAACAGGAGTACCCACTGCTTTCGCCATTGTTAGTAGTGTTTCTTCCATCCAATACTGCATCTTTAATCCAGGGAATTGAACCCAGACCAAAGCGTTAGTGTTCTTCACACAGTTGGGATCAAAATCAGGCGACCAATCGAAGACCAATAAATCCTGAGATCCCTTAGTCTTATGATCGACAGTCCATGGTCCATCATACCTAATCTTCCTTCTGCTTTCTTCACAATCAGTTTTGATTAGGAAGAAGCCTTTAGACATAGCAAAGAACTTCACTTTATCGGCATCTAAACCCCATATCTGATGTAGCTCGTTCTTCACATCCATATAACTCAGCCCATTAAAATCGAGACGACCAAATAGGCAAATCTTGAAGTATTCAACACCCTTATCACAGATTTCAGAAACATCCACAAGCTTGTTGCCCAGGAGGTCTGATTGAGCTGATGGTAAGGATGCGACATTGATTTTTGAAGGTCTGAGGTTGTTCTTCACGCTAAATAGCTCCAACCACGACTTCTTCTTCACACCCCCGACTGTATCAGGGTTGTTTGGTGATGTTTGATTACTTCCATCCATCCTAAATCATCCTTGGATGATGAAGAAGACCGACTGAAATCAGTGCGCCGTGAATATTTTCTGAAACCCTAAAAGCTTATCACCGGTTTTTTAGGATTTTTACTGAATTGTTTTCGAAAAAATAGTTTGCCCCAATTTCCAAAAGTGCTGCTAATAGGTCATTCAATTAATCTTTGGGAAAAATTACAATGATTAGCTATACACAGACACCCCTTAGCAGGGAGGGTGCCTATTAGCAAGTAGACTAGGGATATGTACTTGGACTACTATCTACAAAGAACCTAAAACTAGAAAAATTGGCACGTAGGCCCATAAAATTGGCACGCAGGCCCATAGTTGGTGGTTCACAGACCATCAAAACAAAAATTACCCAAACCCGTCAAAATGGATTTACTATTTCGAAATAGGAAACCCGATTACCCAAACCCGCTTACTGTTTTATTACCCGTGGATATGTCGTGTTTGGGTCTTCAATATCCGGCAAGAAATCCGGTTTACCTTCAAACTCTTCTGTTACGCCTGAATCAAACTGAGCTCCTCTTTTAGCTAGAGTATCAGCTGAAAAATTCACCTCTCGCACGTTGTGTTCATAGATTACTCTGTCGTAGTACTCCACATCATCCATCCATCTATATTTCAGTCGCCAAGAGATGTTATCTGACTGAAAAGCTTGCATTGCAGCAGCAGAATCCGATCTCACCTTGATGTTCTTGATTGCCCACTTCCTGCACCATTCCAAACCAATAATAACAGCTAGTTGTTCTGCCCAGTAGTTGTTGCCTTCTCCTAGACCTTCACAGACTGCTCCCATCACCTCTAGATTAGAATTACGAGCAATGACTCCACAACCAGCTTTGCCATTGCTCGTATCAGCAGATCCATCACAACAAATCATCACTTCATCTTCATCCGGAGGAATCCAATTGTGGTTCACTGTTATTTGAGAGCTAACAGTTCTTCTTTCTATCTTGAAAAAATCCAGTATTGCATCGTCTTCACCAGGTCTTGAATGTAACTGAAAACGTCTTGAATTGTCTCTAATATGTCTAAAAACCTTGTTCTTCAGCTCATATAATGGAGTCTTCTTGTCTTCATAGCATAGTCTATTACGTCTGTTCCATAGCTCAGACTTCACCGCCATATTTGCCACTAACCAAAGTCTTTTAATCAGTGGAGATCTTAATTTAGCTTCATTATAAGATTGCATAAGATCATAATGTACCTGCAGGTCAAAGATGTTAGAAATCCATTCCCATAGCTGCACAGAAACTGTACAATCCATGAGAATGTGTTCGAGTTCGTCAATTCCAGAGTTACAGTCTAGACATCCAGCATCAATTATGATGCCAAATCTCTCACAAGCAGCCTGCCTTGTTGCACAGCATTGTGGTCTTGCAAACTTCCAATTCTGAGCAGCTAAAGCAGGATGGATGTTCTTCTTCCAAATCAGCTTCATCACAGGCATAGGAGTGAACTTCTTCCTCAACAACTCTCTTGCTGATTTCACCGTGAAAACTCCCTTTTCATCAGGCATCCATACACGCAAATCAACTCCAACTCTTGGTTTTGGCATTGCATTGATGTCAATGCCCATATTCTCCATCATCTGACGCACAGCTGGTGGTATATTCCACTCACCATCTCTGATAATGGAACTAACTTTGGCCTGAAACCATGACCTATGTTCAGGTGCAATAGCTCTGCTGGAAGCTATGCATTTATCTGCACACCAGTTGTCAAAGAACAATGATGTTGCTTTACCATCACCAATCAAACTACGGGTGTTAGCATCAACAATTGGCTGAACCAAAACCATTCCAACAATGATAGACGAGTTCAGCTTATACTTCACTATATCCCCATTCACTCTGAGGTACTTGGCTCTGAGAAATCTAGCCCAAGTTTTATTAGAATGACGGATATTCCACCATAATTTCATCAGCAAAGCCAAATTCATAATCTTCAGACTTACCAGGCCTAAACCTCCTTCCTCAACTGGACTGCATAGCTTTTCATAGGCCACCACAAAGCCCTTAGCCTTCTCATTATCACCAGTCCAAATGAAATTAGCTATTGCACGCTCGATTGCTTTAATTATGTCAGGTGGCCACAAGTAAACAGACATGACATGAATAGGAAGGCTGGCTAGAACAGATTTAACTAGCACAACCCTTGCCTGAAAAGTAAGCATCCTTCCAACCCAAGCATTCAACTGAGTCTTAATTTTGTCCACTATATGCTGGACATGAGAGTATTTAACCTTACCTGGTGCCAATTGCACACCCAAATATCTGTCAGGGAAAGTTGCAAGCTCCATTCCCAACAGATTTAACACCTCCTGTCTGTGCGCAATTGAATCACCACCATAATAAACCTTGCTCTTCTGCCTGCTCACAATTTGGCCTGACGACTCCCCATAAACCTCTAACAAGCTTAGCATACTTGTCAGACTCTCTTCATTACCCCTACAGAAAACAAGAATATCGTCTGCAAAGAACAGATGAGTTGGTGACACTCCCTTCTTAGTAAGCATGTACGTCATATCTCCTTGTTCAAACAATTTGAGAATATTACGACTGAGAATGTCCTCCATTAGGACAAAGATTAAAGGAGATAGAGGATCACCCTGACGTAATCCTCTATTAATGCTGAAAAACCCTTCTGGAGACCCATTAACCAACATAGATATACGAGCTGATTTGAGAATATTGTGCACATATGTACACCAATCTTCAGAGAAACCATACCTTCTAAATACTTCCAACACAAACTTCCAGCTTACAGTATCAAAAGCAGCTGAAATGTCCAGTTTCATGCCCACATTACCATGCCTACGAGGTATATCAAGCTCATTGATTAGCTCAGAAGCTAAAGCAATGTTTTCATTAATGTTACGACCCTTCATAAAGGCTACTTGTTCCTCTGAAACCAGCTTATCAAGCACACTGCCCAATCTAGTTGCTAAGATCTTAGTAATAATCTTAAAAAAGAAATTACTAAGCCCAATTGGACGGAATTTCTTCAAAGTATTAGCTCCATTCTCCTTTGGCAGCAGGATAATGAAGCTATTGTTCACGCCATTTGGAATCTTCAGAGTGATCCAAGAAGAGGTAATTGCTCTGTATAGGTCTGCATGGATTATGTCCCAACATTGGCGATAGAAGCTTCCAGGAAAACCGTCAGGTCCTGGTGCACTGTCTGCACCCAAATCAAAGACAGCTCTTTTAACTTCTTCTAAATCTGGCAACTGATCCATAGCTGAAGACTCAGCTTCAGTCAGAACTTCATGCTGCACATCAAAGATAGAACTGTCAATATTCGTCTCTACCCCATTAAACTTTGCTTCATAATATGAAACAATCTTGTTTGTCAGCTCTTTCTGATCAGTCGTAACATTTCCATGCTCATCAACTAGCTCTGTGATGGCATTAGCACTTCTTCTATGTCGAATGTAATTGTGGAAAAAAGCTGTGTTAGCATCACCACCCTCAATCCAGCTTATTCTAGCTTTTTCTCTATACATGTTAGCAATGACCATGCGTGCTTCCTTGAGTTTAAATTTAGCAGTGTTGAGATTCTCAGCCTTCTCAACATTGTAAGGGTCATCATCAGACCTTAGCAGGGCAGCTTCGAAAACAATGTTGGCCTCTTTCAGCTTAGCATGCACATCACCAAAAGTGTGCCAATTCCACTTCTTCATCTCTTCACGCAAGTGTTTCAGCTTGGCAGTAAAAACAAAGATGTATGTACCCTTAATTTTAACACTCCAAGCTCTTGCAACCATATTCATAAAGTCTTCATGAGTATACCACATCTTCTGAACTCGAAAAGGAGCTCTTCTTGGAGTTAAAGTGGCAACTGGAAAACCCACTAATGGTGAGTGATCAGATATCTCACGAGGTAAAGCTTTGTACCTCCAATTTTTGAACTTACACAACCATTCAGCATTGATAACACCTCTATCAAGCTTCTCCAACACCCTACGATTACCAGTGCGATTATTGCACCAAGTATGTGAAGTGCCAAAGTTTCCAGGCTCAAACACTCCATTATTACTCATCCAATCAGTAAACTCCATCATTGCATCTACCTCATCTTTTGCCCTTCTTGAACTTATCTTCTCTGAAGGACGCATAAAACAGTTGAAATCACCAATTATAAGCCATGGCAGAGAGATACCACCATGGTTCAATTAGTTCCATAAATCCCTTCTCTCAGGAATTGAATGTGCAGCATGAACGAAACTTATATACACATCCTCAATGTGTATAGTAATGGCTTGTTTAGAACTATCAATAATGATTGGAGTAGATATTTCACTTCTCCAAAGAATCCAAGTGTCACCAGCATCATCCTCATTGTGAATAACAGTCAAACTGTATCCAGCAAGCATCAATGACCTCACTCTAGCATCAGTGCAGGCCACTTTAGGTTCAGAAATACCTATAACATCAGGTTTATACTCCTTCACAATGTCACGGAGTTTAGACCTGGATACTAATCTATCCAAGCCATTGATGTTCCAATAAAGAACTATCATTTTTTAACCCCTGGTGATGGACCGTGCTTAGGCGGCCGTGTTGGAATTCTTTGTGATTTTCTGGAAGCAATAACAGCAGCAGCAGCTTGCTCCTTAGCTAGTTTCTTACGCTCATATTGCGACAATGTTGCTTCAGCATCAGTTTCCTCTGAACTAGCAGTCGTATCTGAAGTGCCTAAGCTGGTAGTTGCATCAGTTGAGCTTGACTGCTCAGCTCTAGCTGCATGAGTAGTGGCATTGCAATCACCCTCAACAGGCAATGCAGTAGTAGCATGAGTTGATACTTCCTCCTCTTCTGATTTGGATGAATCACTCTTTGATTCAGCAGCTGACTCATCCTGCTTAGCTGGTTCATCAGCATAGCCTAAATCTTCCACATGTTCTTCTTCTTCATCCTCAGCTGTAGACTTAAATGTTTTCTAAGCTGATAACTTAGCTGCTGCAGATCTTTTCTCCCTCTCTTGCTGCTTAAGAATGTCATCAGCCATTCTTCTTTGTTCATAATTATCAAAAATCTGCATATCAGCATCTAAGGCTCCTTCTTTTTGTGGTTGTGAATGGTCATCATCAGCTGCTGGTTGGAGTATTACTGGAACTTCAACTTCCACCTCGACTTCAGCAGTGACACCAGCATTAGCATCAATAGGAGATTCAGTTGTACTCTGCTCTCCAATCTTCTCAGGTTCAGCTGTAATTTTAGGGTTTTGATCAGGAACCCTAGTATTCTGATCATGGTCATCATGATGATCATGATTAGTTCCTTCATCACCATTAGTGACAACTTCTTCAACACTAGGAGTAGCATCACTAGAGTCATCAGAGGATGATAATCTAGTATGCTTTGGTCTTCCAGCATCATCTGGAACTCCCTCCTTTGTCACAATCTTTTCCAAAAGTTTATGTTCTTGAGCAAGAACCCTAATCTTTTCTCGAGAAACAACCTCTCCTTCCCATAATAAAGCATCTTTGTGAGCATCCTTTGTTGTTCTTCCAGTTGGTAACCATTGGAAACCATCAGCTGGTTTGGACTTCTCAAAATCATACCATAAACCCTCAGGATCTTCATCTCCTCCTTCATGCAAAACCCAATGTTTGGGTATTTGCTCTGTTTTCTCCTCTGTTTTCTCTTCAACTTTCTGTTTCTCAGCAACACCCAGCATCCTCTTCACCACATCACATTCATTGTAGACATGACCTAGCATGTTACAGTGAATGCAAAAGCTTGGCTTCTGTGGAATAACCACATCCTGCCAAAACCACTTCTTTTCATCTTTTGACGGACGTACATAAATTCTTTCTCTTACGACCTTAGAGAAATCAACCTCTGTCAAAACAGCTGCATGATATCTGAAATCAAACTCCAAAGTATTCTTTGATATAGCAATTGGCTTTCCCACCGCTTTACCCAAAGATAGCAGCATCCTCATTGTCCAGAATTGGACTTTCAGACCGGGAAACTGCAACCACACAGCTGAAACCGAAATCTTTGCTTGGTTAGGATCAAAATCTTCATCCCAATCCTGCACCTGAAGAAACTGAGTGCCTCTTCTAGGCCAAGCAATCTTCCACTTTCCTCCATACTTGATCTTCTTCTTCTGCTCATCACTTGTCAGACGAATAAAGAAGTAACCCTTTGATAAAGCATAAAAATAAACATCATCAAAACCCCATTGTTTCTTAAGGGATTCCGTAACTTTCATGAAAGTCAGACCTCTAAAATCTAACCTTCCAACCAAACTATGCTTCCAATAATCGACACCCTCATCATATAGATTCTCACAGTCCAGATAACATGATCCTGTGGAATCGATTGTTGACTCAGCCAACTGAGAATCATCGATATTAACTAGCTTAGCAGTGTTTGGATTTTTCGTAACCTCTGCCCATGATCTAGTACCACCAACACCCTTCTTAGGGTTTGGTTTAGCTGTGTTAACCTTCTCAGCCATGATCAGATCATACTAGATGATCAAACCTGGAAGAAAAGATCGAAGTTTTCACTCTCGCCGGAAAACCCTAGTTTTTGCCACCGTGTTTTTAGGATTTTCAGAAAATACTCTCACGAAAATAATATCCCTTCAATTTCCAAAAGTGCTGTTAATCGGTCATTCAATTTCTTGTGAGGGAAAATTTACAAGAGTATGACAGCTATACACAGACACCCCCTAACAGCCTAAAGGATGCCTATTAGCAGTAGACTAGTAATTACAAATGATTCTACTATCTACAAAGGACTAGTGAACTAGGCCCTAGCAACTAGCAAGACCCAAAGACACTAAAATAGAAAAGGCACGCAGGCCCAACAAAGACCAACAGGCCCAAAAACATAAAAAAAAATGACCCATTAAAACTCGACTGTGTGACTCGCAGAGAACAACCGAGTTGAAGACCGATTCGTCACACGTGCCTGACCCGTGTGTACGTTTCCTGAGGATTTTCAACCCCAGCCAAAATATTTGGGCAACCCACCCATTCTTCCATAACACCACCAGCCAATTGGGCACCCCTTTTAGCTAAAGTGTCTGCCGAAAAATTCAGTTCTCTGTTGTTGTGTTCATACACAACAGAGTCATAAAACTGCACTTCCTGCCTCCATCTTGATCTCAGACACCAAGGAATTGATGCTGACTGAAATGCCTTCACTACTGCTTCGGAATCAGACCTCACTCTGATCTTCCAAAAGTGCTGTTTTTTTTTTTAAAGATCCCATATATTAGATTAAAAAGGCAAAGGAGAACAAAGAGTAGCATGACACACTAGTCCTAAGGGGTCCACGGTGCTAGTGTGTCAGCTAGATACCTAAACAATAAAAACAAAAATAAAAAACAAAGCCTAATGGCACACTAGTCCTAAGGGGTCCACGGTGCTAGTGTGCCAACTAGAAACCTAAAAAATAAAAACAAGGCCTAATGGCCGAATGCCTAACAATAATTTCCAGACTAATAATCAAAGCTAAACTAGCTAAGACCAAACTTAAAACTCTACTTTGCTCCTGTCTTCCCTGCTTTCTTTGGCTTCTTCGTTGTTGTGCTCTTCACTGCAACTTTTTTAGCTTGTGGCTGAGTTTCAATTGGTGGTTTCTGTGGAATGGCGTCAGGCTCAGGTGGAAGCGTAGCAATTG
>JAJJMA010256243.1:534-11156 GCA_023529015.1 Papaver nudicaule | reverse complement strand
TACCCCACCTGGGTATCAAATATGGTGATAGTACCAAAAAAGAACGGAGGCGTCAGAATCTGCATCGACTTCAGTAACCTCAACAAAGCTTGCCCAAGGGATAGTTATCCCTTGCCTAGCATAGATCAGCTAGTGGATGCAACTTCGGGTCACGAGTTACTGTCTTATATGGACGGCTACTCAGGATACAACCAGATAGCCCTAGCAGAAGAAGATCAAGAACATACAGCTTTATTCACTCCAAGGGGATTATATTGTTATACGAGAATGCCCTTCGGGCTGAGGAACGTAGGAGCCGCTTACCAAATGCTGGTGGACAAAATATTCAAGCAATGGATTAGAGAAAAACTGTAGGTGTATGTCGACGACATGCTCGTCAAAAGTCTAAAATCACGAGATCATTTGGAGGACCTCAGGGAGATATTCGAAGCTATGAGAGATTGCAAGATGAAGATAAACCCAGAGAAATGTACCTTCGGGGTAACCTCTGGGAAATTCTTGGGGTATTTGGTCACCAAGAAGGGGATCGAGGTAGATCCTGAAAAAGTCAGAGCAATCGTGGAAATGCCATCCCCGAAGAAGCTGAAAGACGTACAGAAGCTAAGTGGAAGACTGGAGGCACTAGGAAGATTCATATCCCGATCATCAGACAAGTGCAAGGATTTCTTCTCCACACTAAAGAAAGATTGCAGGTTCGCATGCACCGAAGATTTCCAACGCGCATTCGAAAAAATCAAGGAGCATTTGGCGACCCTACCAACCTTACAGAAACCAGAAAGGACGAAGTGCTAACATTATACTTGGCGGCAACAAGCAACGCAGTCAGCGTTGTCCTAGTCCGGACAAACAAAAAAGAAGAAATACCGATCTACTACATCAGCAAAACCCTCGGTCAGGCCGAAAGAAACTACACGAAGATAGAATAGATCATCTTCGCTCTCGTGTTCACGACGCAAAACTCACAGCGTACTTCAACACCCATACAGTAAGAGTACTGACGAAGGCACTAATCGGGAAAGCTTTCCAGAACTCCGACAGAGTAGGGCGAGTAGCGAAATGGAACGCACAAGTAACACAATTCAATATCATATTCGAGCCTCGGACAGCAGAAAAATCACAAGTACTAGCATATTTCTTGGCAGTCCTACCTCTCAAGGACGAGGAGGAGATAGATGACATACCAGGAACCAAAAAAGACAAGGAAGACCTCGAAGATTTGTTAGAACCGGTCAACTCTCGAAGGTGGGAGGTGTTTGTGGACGGATCCTCCAACAAAGAAGCCGCGGAGATAGGGATCGTAATTACCACCCCCCACAGGAGATAAGATCCTACATGCATATCAGGGTGGAGTTTGGCGAGTACACGAACAATATCGTCGAGTACGAAGCAGTGATTCACACACTCAGGTTAATAATCGAGCTAGGCATCACGGACGTCAGGATCACAAGCGATTCCCAGCTCGTCATAAGGAAAATTGAACTCAAATATCAAACCTTGGACCTATGCCTTGCAGCGTATTTAAAATTAGCACAGGAACTCACAGAGAAGGTCAAAGAGGTAATCTACAGGCATATAACGAGGAAAGATAACAGGCATGCGGACGCATTGGCGTATGTATCATCTATGCTCCGAGATCTCAGGCTTACGTCAATCAAAGTGGGAAGAGTGTACCAGCCATCAGTAGATATGGAGGCAACAAAAGGAGAAACCCTGGACGTGGAATGAGTATCCAGCCCACCAATCACGGAAGGTAACGAGATAGAGTACGACTGGAGAATACCCCTTCATCAATACTTAAGCAAGGAAACATTACCCGAGGATCCCAAATACGCGAAGAAGATCATCTCAAGGGCAGCAAGGTACCAACTTTGGGAAGGTATCCTCTACAAATCTACGTTCCTGGGCCCGTTACTCAGATGCATCACGAAAGAAGAAGGGCTGCACATCTTGAAAGACATACACTACGGAGACGCTGGCAACCACAGTGGTATGAGGTCATTAGCACTAAAAGCTCGACTCCAAGGATACTATTGGCCGAGCATGAATAGATACGCATTAGAGATGGCGCGGAGGTGCGTCGCCTGTCAACAATTTGCAAGAAAGTTCAAAGCACCAGCAACGGGATTAAACGCGGTACTAAGCCCCTGGCCATTTGCGAAATGGGGAGTCGACATAGTAGGACCACTAGTAGCAGGATCTGGCAACCGAAGGTTCTTAATAGTAGCCAGCGACTACTTCACCAAATGGGTAGAGGCAGCAACCCTCACCCACATTAGAGATCGATAGGTATTCAAGTTTCTATTTGAGCACATCATTTGCAGGTTCGGGATCCCAGCGGAAATCGTGTCCAATAATGGAGCTCATCTAAGTGGAAAAAATATTGACATGTTGTTCGACGCCTACAAAATTCAGAAGATCAAGTCAACACCGACATATCCACAAAGCAACGGCCAGGCGGATTCTACAAACAAAACCATTGCCCTAATATTAAAAAAGAAGCTGGATAATTACAAGAGGAAATGGTGTAAACAACTACATAATGTACTATGGGAGTATCGAACAACCCGAAAGGAAGCCACAGGAGAGACACCTTTCATGCTCACATACGGGACCGAAGCTGTAATCCCCACCGAAGTCATCATCCCAACAATAAAGACCCAAGTATGGGAGAAGAACCTAACTACGGATCTAATCTATGAAAAATTAGATGATCTCGAAGGCCGAAGAGAAACACTCCAAAGGATGGAAAACTACCAACGAAGAATTGCAAAAGAGTACAACAAAAAAGTGGTTCTTCGTAACTTTACAATAGGAGAATTCGTAATGAGACAAATACCACCATACCAAAAGAAGACGGAATGGGGAAAACTAGCTCCAACATGGGAAAGACCGTATGTCATTGAAGACATCGCGGTAAAAGGCTCATATTATTTAAGAAACATGCAAGGAGACACCCTGCAACACCCGTGGAACGCACGCTACCTTAAGAAGTACTGCCCCTAGGGGAAAGGAGGAGAAGGAGTTACCAAAATAGATTCTCATTACCTACCTCGTGTTACCTTTCAACGAAGGATGATGCGACGCCATATATTAATAAATTGTTTTTAGAAAGTCACAAATCTCAAAGTAACAACGATGTAAGCGAAACAGAACAATTGCCAGCAGCCTAACCGCAACAGAACAATTGCCATGACAGGAGCATACCTGTTGACCACATGTCATCTCTAGGATCCTCGTACAATGATACGAGGCAAAAAGTAAGAATCTCGATGATAGAGATAGACACTCACAGGTCGCCTCTAGCGGGAAAGTCTATTTCCCGGGTTAATGTCCTAAATCATCCCCTGGCCAGGGATGGTTGAAAGATAATGCTTAACCCAAGAAGGTTGAAATAATGAAACAGACAATACGAAGAGTTCCATATTGATAACATTGTCATTTGATTACATTCACCTACAAAAAAAAAAAAAAAAAAAAAAAAAAACAAGGGGCAAGAAAAGCCAAGAATTCTCACAAAATAAAAACACAGATAAAAGCACGAAAATCCAAGCAACTTCTTCTATGAAAGAATCACCACTAAGGGATGTCCATCCTAAGGAAAGCAACGCCAGGGAAGTGACGTTCGGCCTCAGCCAAATCTTCGTTAACGGTTATTGAAGCAGAACGAGCATAAACACGACTTAACTCTTCGGTCTAAGAAGCCACATCAATGGCCACCCTTGCGTCAAAATCACAAAGCTAACTCTTCAAAAGAACATTCTCGGCGACAACGATATCTTCTCGAGCCTTTGAGTCTTCAGCAACACGTCTATACTCCTCCACCAAAAGATTAACCGCATCAAGTTCGGGCCGCAACTCCATCACCCGGTCATCAAAAACAGATACTTGTGAATCCAAGGGAAGGCCGGGACCTTTCGAGCAGAACGGAGACCAATCCATGGGTTTCACAACAGCAAAAGACAAGGGGGATGCTTGGGTAGCATACCTCACCACCGATTCAAGAAGACCAGATGTAGAAGGAACACAAGCCTCGGCGGAGAAAGATAAGAGCTCAGTTACGCCTTTCACATTCACTTGTGTTTCGTTGGCAGAGGAAAACTCAGGATATTGACTATCTTGCAAATCTGCATCATCGGTGATACCAACAACCATGGAAGCAACAAGAGAAACCACAGGGGTAGGTACGTAACTCTGAGTACTAACATCACCATCGCTATGATGAGGGAAAGGCCTTCAAGATCGTAACTGAGAATACTCAGTGGTGTAAAAACACCTTCAAGATTCCAAAGGCCTCTATCCATAAAAGATTGCAGTGACCTGACATATTGTAACTCAAAGAAAACTTTACTCATTTGCGTAACTCAATAATAGCATACATTTCATCCGAGGACGTAGGCACACAGCTGTTGAACCTCGTTACTTTGTTATGTTGATTTATAGTTTAGTCGTATTTAGTTCTTGATTACTCCATTTTGATCACATCGCGGTGATCTAATAATTCTAGTCGGTAGCACACTAAGTTTTGAACAACCAACGATAATCGCGTTCAACTCCTTGAACTTATCCTAGGTTATACCGGAACAAAGGCCACCATCGGCAGGATAATCATTTGATACCTTCCTTTTAATTGTAGTATGATGTGGGAAAATTAATATCAACACTTCTCACTGGCTTGAACCTTCAGTGTTTTTTTTGCTCAACAACAAGAAACTTTTATTCAAATCCAAAAAGAAGCCAAAAAATACAAAAAACTCCCATATAGGGAAAAGAAACCAAAAAACTAACACAACTCAACTAAGCATATAATATTTTTTGTTAGGCATTTCAATTTGACTAAGGAAATCAGGCCTGTGCATATATATGTTTTTATTCCCACAGGGTAGAGAAACAACTCTTTTTGCCAAAGAATCTGCAGAGAAGTTAACTTTTCTGTAGCTATGAACAAATCTCAGTTCACTAGTCTTATTAATCAACTGGTTCCATCTTGTGATGGCAAACCAAGGTATACCAGCACTACTAAAAGCTTTTATTACTGCTTGTGAGTCAGTTCTGTAAACAATGTTCCTGCAACCATTTTGAATTGCCCATTCTCCACCATTCAACACTGCTAGAACTTCTGCAAAATAATTTGTAGCAACACCCAAACCACACTCCACTGCAACCAAAACTTTTCCCATATTATTCCTGGTTATGAACCCATAACCTGAAGCACCAAGATTACCTCTAGATGCTCCATCACAACATATAAGAACCTGATGAGGAAGGGTCCAATAGAAATAAATTTCTCTGACCTGAATAGTTTTGACATGTCTAGACTTCATCCCAAAAGATTTGGAACCTACGGCATTATTTTTTGTTTTTTGCAGAGCAAAATATGAATCCCAACAATTGCTGATAAATATCGGATCACGATCACTAACAATACTCTTTGGCATGCCATGAAGACGTACCACTTCTCATACAAAAACTTCAGCTACAGAACTGGCAGCATACGGATGTGTGAGTGGTATAAAATGCGCATATTTGGATAGACGATCTACTACCACAAGAATGGAGTTCTTTCGATGAGAAGTTGGAAATCCATCAACAAAATCCATCGAAATATCTAACCATATGTCAGCAGGAATAAGAAGAGGATTCAAGAGACCCGGTGGAGAAACAGACTCAGACTTATTGCGTTGACAAACATCACAATGAGAAATAAAATCCATTACTGACTTCTTCATACCTTTCCAATTTGTTGCAAACGCTTGTACGTTCGTAAATAACCAGAGTGACCACCAATAGGATTAGAATGAAACTCTTCAAGCAGTTTAGTACACCATGCTGAAGTTGGTGGCACCACTATACAATTTTTATAACCCAACAGACCATCAGTATAAGAGAAGTGTACCTTACAGCCAACATCTTGACGTAATTGTTGAATGAGTGGTCCCAAATCTGCATCAGCATGACATTCTTGGCTAATGTCGTCAACACCACAAAAAATAGGTGTAGAAATATGAAAATGTGAGCCATGGCATCTTGATAAGGCATCAGCTACAACGTTCTCCTTTCCACGACGGAATATAATCTCATAATCATATCCTAACAATTTTGACAGCCATTTCTGTTGTTCCATCGAAGACAATTTCTGGTCCAAAAAGTACTTGAGGCTGCGATGACAGTATAAATCTTAAAATGTCTTCCAAGCAAGTATGGGCGCCATTTTTGGACTGCAGCAACAACAACTAACATATCTTTGTCATAAATAGAGAGATTCAGATTTTTTTCCAGAAAGAGACTTACTAAAAAATGCAATTGGTCTTTGTAATTGCACTAAGACAGCCCCAATGCCATTACCAGAGGCATCACATTCTAACACAAATTCTTTTGTAAAATTGGAAGTGCCAGAACTGGAGTAGTAGTTAAAGCTTGTTGTAATAGCTTGAATGCAGTAGTGGCATCTTTGTTCCAAACAAATGCGTCTTTCTTCAACAATTGCGTTAAAGGGGCACTGATTTTCTCAAAATCTTTCACAAATTTGCGGTAGTATCCAACCAAGCCAAGAAAACCCCTCAATTCTTCAATTGTAGATGGTAGTGGCCAGGATAATATACATTGGATCTTATCATTCTCGACCGAAACTCCTTCAGCAGAAATGACGTGTCCCAGATAACCAACAGATGATTGTGCGAAAGTGCACTTTTAGTCGTTGACAAACAACTAATTAGTACGTAAGATTTCAAACACAATAGCTAAGTGTTCAATATGCTCAGTCATGCGTTTGCTATAGACTAATATGTCGTCAAAGAAAACAAGGACAAACCTTCTCAAATGTGGCCTGAAGATGTGGTTCATCAAGCTTTGAAAAGTGGCAGGCGCATTCGATAATCCAAAAGGCATCACTAAGAATTCAAAATGACCATCATGTGTTCTAAACGCTGTTTTTGGAATGTCTTGTTGATGAAGCCTGATTTGGTGATATCCAGAGCGTAAATCGAGCTTGGAAAACACCGTTGCACCATTTAATTCATCTAACAATTCATCGACCATTGGAATGGGAAAACGATCCTTAATGGTCAATTTGTTTAGAGCTCTATAGTCCACACACATGCACCAAGAGCCATCTTTCTTTCTCACCATTAAAAAGGGGGAAGAATAAGGACTAGAACTTGGGCGTATGAATCCAGCTTGTTGAAGTTCAGCGATAATCTTCTCAATCTCATCTTTTTGAAAATGTGGGTATCTGTATGGTTGTATATTGACAGGCGAAGAACCAGGTAACAATGGGATACGATGATCATGAATACGTGTTGGAGGAAGAGCAGTTGGCGATTTGAAAATATCATCAAACTGTGAAAGTAATTGCTGCACAGCCGGAGGAGTAGTTGTAGTTGCATTCATGGAAGTATTCAATGCAGATAATTGAAAAAAAAACTCCATAAGTTTCCTGATGTAATAGACGCTGCATCGGTTTTGCTTCTAACATCATTACAAATGATTGGATGTTCCCTAATAATGTAATAACTGTGCCATTAATGCAAAACTGCATTGTCAGTTTCTCAAAATCCCATTTAATTGGTCCTAGCATACGTAGCCACTGAACTCCCAAGACTGCATCACATCCACAAATATCAAGCAGATGAAAGTCAGCTGTAAACTTATACTGCTGGAGATGGATGGTTACGTTAAGATAAGATCCCCTAATGTTAAGTTTTCCATCATCACCAACTGTCACACTAAGTGGAAAACCTTGTAACTGAATCGAACAACCACACTGTTTAGCTATAAATGGATTAATAAAGTTGTGTGTTGAACTAGAGTCGATGAGAAAAGTTACAGGACGAGCTTTTGCAAAACCAGTAATGCGCATTGTATTGGGAAAAGTGGCTCCCATGAGTGAATGAAAGGAAATTTCAGGAGCTGCATCTTTTTGTGAAATATCATCACAACTTGGAGTTTGTTCAACAGTTTCAGCATCAACCTCGATATTGCAATAAGAAGTAGAAGGATCCATCTCCAAATTATTATACTAGGTTTCAGACAAACATGGCAAGCTTAAAATATTTCGTCACAGTTGAAGCAAAGCCCTTTTTCTCTTCTATCCTTCATCTCTTCTTATAACTAGGTGGTAACGTTGTCTTCTTAGCTGGTGTAGTATTAATTGCAGACCTGATTGGAGGAGGACGATAAGGTTGTCGAGGGATAAACCTATTAGTTGCTGCATGAGCCTCTTCTTGATGCTTAGCCTTAGTGAAAGCTTCAGTTAGAGTTTGTGGTGCAAGTAAGCGAACCACAGACCCAATATGGGGTTTTAGAGAACGAATAAAACAAGTGACCAAGTAGTCTTCAGGGAAATCAACAAAGTTTAGGAGATGCTCAAATTCAGTTATATGCTCATGCACAGAACCTTTCTGGTCGATTGTGCTAATTGCTAATCTAGCATCCACGAACTTTTCAGGAGCAAATCGATTACGAACTAGGTTGCAGAATTGAACCCATGTATTGACTTCTACCTTTGTTTTCTTCCATCTAAACCACTGATTTACTTCACCCTTGAGATGTGCAGAAGCCACTATAATCTTGAGAGCATCAGTAGCATAGTAAACACTAAAATATTGATCGGCATTGAAAATCCAGCCGTCAGGATCTTCACCAGCAAAGTTAGGAAACTTCAGATTAGGTCTAAGGTCAGTACGTGGAGGTGGTGGAGGTGGTTGAGGTGGTAGATTACGCCAGTATTTTGTTGTTGTAATTGAGGAATAATTTCCCTAAACACGGTACGTAAAGATGTTTCCAATGAAGAGTTGAGAGATGTTGTAAGTTTCGTTGTAAGAGTTGTGCTTTCCTCATCGCGTTGTAATATCCTAGCAGCTTGTTTCTTAAGCTCTTTATCTTCATCATGAAGATGCAGCTTGGTAAGAGTCTCTGTAAGCGTATCCAACTTGTCTGTGACACCCGTAGTAAACGTATCCAACTTATCTGTGACACCTGCAATACTGTCTTGAAGAGTTTTCAATTCCTCCATGTAACCCATGGTCTAAAAAAAAAATTGGTCGATTTTGTGAGAGTTGATCGAATTGGCTCTGATCCAGGTGTTAGGGTACTAGACCTTTACACTGGAGAAAGCTAAGAAAAGTAAACAAAGAACCAGGATAAACCCCTTTGATTTGGGGCGAGCAACCTTTGCTGTTTAGAATAGAACTAGAAGAACTTTGGTTTATTGATCTGATGAGCTCTTTAACAAGGTCATGAAGATTATTTATAGCTAACAATCTTGCACAACAAGCAAAAAACGAAAATAAGGGAATTGCCTAGCTAAAGAAACATATAAGCTAAAGAAAGCATGTCTAAATAAGGAAGTTTAGTTTGCCAGGGAGTTGGCATCGCAACACAAATCAACAAAAATCTAGGGTTATGAAAGAGGGGTTTTCTTTTAGAACTGATATGTAGGTTTCGATTTGAGATGGGATTTGGGTTTCGTCTTTGATTCATGAGAGGTGAGGTTCGATTTGTGGGATTTGGGTTGAGGAAGAAGATAAGACACAGAACAGATGGAGAGGAAAAAAAACTATAAAGTCTAAAAGGAAAGTGAAGATAAAACGATATAAAAGGCAAAGATATCTAATTTTCAGTAAAAAGACAATTTAGCCCCATTTGTGTGCAACGTTTTTTGTGCCGCTTAATTATTTTTATAATTAATATTTGTTATAGCAGCGTTTTATAATTTATAGCAACATTTTGTGCTTAGCAACGTTTATAAACGTTGCAAAGCCAAAAATAAAAATGTTGCAAAAAAACCAATCTGGCGTAGTGAAACCCATTGTTTATTTTTGTCTATGATTCAGTTTTTATGCGTGCATTGATTGATTGAATGGTAAAGAAATAGGGTTCAGTTTGAATTTCGTCTGGATTAAACCCTAGAAATCCAGCCGAAACATTGAATTTTCCAGAATTTTCGTCTGGGTTTTATCAGTGTTGCATGCATCTAAACCAAGTCGAAAATCAAGTTCGCTAGATTGTCACAAGCAACCTAGACGAAAATAGTGTAAATTGTGAAAAATCCAGACGAAATTTCCTTGTTCTGTGATTTGTGAAGTGCAGTTTTCGGTTAGGTTGGATATGTATAATCCAGATGAAAATTTCTCTAGAAACAAAATTTTCGTCACATAGTTGGTTTTCGTCTGGATTTCTTAAAAAATTCCAGACGATTTTCGTTTTCGGTTTGATTATCTTGGTCAGTTCCAGACAAAAATTTCTCTGGAACCAAATTTGCTAGACTCTGTGTATTTTCGTCTGGCTTTTCTAAAAAATATCCAGACGATTTCTTTTATTTTTGAGTTTTCGGTTTGAAATTTTTGAAAAATGCAGACGAATTTTGCACTTTTGTTTGAATTGTACTCAAGTTTGATTGTATGTTTGTGTTATAGGAATACGGCTGAGATTAGGAAGAAAAAAGAGACTTGGAGAGGTCAAGAAGAAAAACAAATGTGATGAGGTTAGGAAGAAAAAGAACTTTGATAATCTCGAGGACGTTGATACTCCAATACCACGCAACAAAGTTCATTGTGGGGTAGAAAATAGAGGACAACGATTGGCTTTAACTCTCTTGTTTTGAACTACATTGCACATTATCTTTG
>JAJJMA010256241.1:850-10960 GCA_023529015.1 Papaver nudicaule | reverse complement strand
GTTGCCTCTTGGGAAGAAATTTTCCATGTCTTGGAAAATGGGCATATAAGGTGAGAGGTGGACAGAGATGAAGAAGTGAGTAAGTAATGCTACTTCTACTCTGAATTTGACTTGGGTTGTCTCTCAGTTTTTCGTTTGCTTAGCGTTTTCAGGTTTAGATTAGTTCCTACCTAAAAATTACTCATCCCTTGATAGAAGATGGAATCTTTACTCGCATTCTCTTTTCAAAGTTTTTCTGGTTGTAGTATGAAGACTTGGGATTTTTTCAGATAGAAATCTTAAGGAAACTATTTGTAGAATTACTATTTTGAAAAAATAATGAAATGCAGTTCCTTGTCTGTGAACTTTGATATGCTACATGTTGTCTACCGATCAGTTTATTCATAGTGTCAACGTTTTTCTTGGTAAGACTTGTAACCACATGTACACCATCATCTATAATTCCCAAGTTCAAACCTTGGATATATGAATGAATCTCCATCTTCAAATCGCTTAGTTACAGTGTATATTATAGTTATTGAATCTGTATTCTTCTTCATGTTTTATACACCTGGAAAAGTGTGAAAGAGCTTGCTGATAAGTCATGGCAATTCGGTCTTCAGGATCCCAGGAAATTTGTTTTCGCAGCTAAGGTGGGTTTGGCTCTTGTTCTAATATCTCTACTTGTATCTTTTTGAAAGGACCTTTTGTTTAAGATTCTAAGCAGGTATTCAGTTTGGCGGATCCTTACAGTTGTTGTTGTCTTCAAATTCAGCATTGGTAAGGGAATTCATTAGCTGCATAAGTGTGATTTCATTGTTTTCACAGTTTCTCACTGCATCTTCTAGTCACTCATTAAATGTCACTATATCTTGATTTGTTATTGGATATGAATTGCTTAAGATAGGATCTTTTGAGCATTAGTTAAACGCTCATTTGTCTGGTTTTTCTGTTAACATATTGAAACTCTACCCCATCTGGGCAGGAGAAGATTTGCAAAATTTGGTGGCTAAAAGCTTCTAGTTCTCGAGTGTTGCCTTGAGAGGTTTGTTTCCTTGTTTTGTTACTTGGTGAAATTTCCCAGCTGAGTTCTTAAGTCTGAGGTTAGGTTTGGTGTGAGTCCCATAGCAGATTTGCACATTGAAACAAAAAATAACAAACTTCTTTTCTCCCCTATGGCATGCTTTTGTGGTTCCTTGGCTTCAGTTTTATGAGTTACCAGTAACATTCCTTCACGATTTTCTCTTGCAGGCTGCGTTAATGAGTAGTACTTGAAGTGTGTCGCGTACGAGAGGATTCCTTCTGCTAGTATAGCTTGTGTTAGGAACCATTAGCTAAAACTATCATCAGGAGCTCTTTTGCCTTGGTTCTAAAAGTATCTAATTGTGGATGCAGACCTACAGATGCCCAAATGATCGAATATCATATCTACTTTTGAATGTTGGCAGCTGAGAGATTGGATCAAGGCAGTGGTCTTAGATAATCCTGAGGACCTTCTCAACATGAAAGAAATGAATGACACTAAATCACTCCAGACCGAATCACGAAGTGAGGCTGTTCTCGACCTAAGATAGTCGAACCAATGTCGAGAAGTTGGGAATGCAAAACTGCTCCTAAAGCCTCTGCTAACAAGAACCCTTCTTTACCTGCAGATGCTCCCTCAGTTGTTAAGTATGCAAAAACAGATGCTATGAGACTCGCTGCATATCCAAGTCAATGTCGGTACAGCCCATGCTGAAGAAGAATCTAAAACATTTGAGAGTGCTAGTTAATTTATTCTTGGCTACATTTGCTTCGTTATTGATTGAATTTGCTGCACAGCTTCAGAATTTTGTACTTTTTTTCTTGAGCGATGTTGGTTAACTCTGGCAGAGTGCTCTAGCTGCTTTTCATTGATTGCAATGCTACTGCAAAACTAAATGAATTTAAAACAAATTTATGTATATTTTACAACTTACGAGAGATTCTAATGATTTGAGCTAAGATTCGTTTAGTCTTTAAAAAAAAAAAAAAAACTCCTGATTGATACTAAGATAATGATGGAGTTATTGGTGTCAATCATGACACGTTCAAGTGTCGGTATCATGGGGTTTGCAAGCAAACACACGATTCTGTGGAATCACCGGAAACCTTTAGAATCCAGGGTCCCCCCTTAACGGGACAATATGTTGGTTTAGTGTCTATGCATTGCTCACAGTTCTCGCACCCACTTGTAGTGTGAGCCTGTGAGGTGAGCAGCACAGCATTGCAGCAATAGTTAGCAGCATGGCACAGATTGTATGTTCGCCACCTTTGGCCCACCAGAAACACTAAAATGGACTAAAATAATAAGGAGTCCAAATGCCGACCATGAGGTGAAAATAGTGGCCTATGGCTTTAGAATAAATAAGCACTTTCTACATTCTTTATTTTCGGATCTAGAGTTTCGAGTGTATCCATTTTATTTGTCCTTGAGTGTTTTTTAGCATCATTTTAAAAAACAATATCTAATGTGGATTTGCCGCAACATGATGATGACATTTGCTATCTGAAATAGTCATACTAACTTGGCTGTTGGTTTGGTTATGGCAATGAATATAACAAAGAAAGACCTTTTAATTTTTGGACCGGTTTTGGCACCTTTGCCATTGAATGGGATATTTTGGGTTCATGTATCCACTAGATGCATGTAATCAAGTTAGGTTTTAACTAACTGCATATGTGCAGAACTATATATTGTAAATAAGATCACTGCATAGTTCTAATTGCAATCAATTTATTGTCTTTTCATTCGAGTATTAACATGATGAATTTATTGTCTTCTCTCTTTGGCTTAATGTCTTTCCAATAGATATGATGATTTGAGGTGACTTTACAAACTGAAATTTGACTCCTATAAATTGGAAAGAAAATAAAATAAGAATGACAATGTGACTGTAATACCGTGATAGAATCATCGAATAATAAAACAAAGGACTTAAATTTGAAATTCGTTAACACTAAAATATTAGTTATCGATAAAACTAAATAAATGAACGCATGGGTGTCTATGTAAAAACGATTATTAGAGGTTTTCCAAATCTTCCATTTTCAACTAGTTTTCGCGTTTCAAAGAACTAAGACATGTACACCCTCCGTCCAAAGTACAAAGGCGGAATTTTCCAATTTTTCTTAGTAAGGAAAAGTCAAGGTTTCATAAATTTCTACTTACTTTCCCTTTTACTTGTAACCTTATTCCCAAAACTAGACCCGTTAAACTAATTCTAATGATAACTATGCATCATAAATAAGGATATACTATATGTGTGTAGATGTTAGAAATTTGTAAGCGCAACTATACCGATTTGTTTTTGCTCATATGCTACCGAGTATCAAAGACAGTAAAGAAGTATCCAAAGTAAACACTTATAAGCTTTCAAACGTGATCTAGGAGGTTAAACTCTCGAATCCCCCTCTCATATAAGCATAAAGCCTCTATTTATAGGGATCATTTGGGGATAGGACCTCTCAATGATCCAGTGTTACCGAGCTAGACCATTAAGTCGGTTTACAAGTAGTGACTCCGGCAAGCAGTGTTGCAGGACAATACAAGGCTTTTAGATATGTAACCTCAGGCTGCGGGATTGAGGATACATATGGAATATGGTATCCACATTCTGATCTTTTTTTATGAACCCTGAGGAAATTGGAGGGTGATAATTCTTTTGTTTTCTCTAAATGCATCGTGGTGGATAATTCCTTGTTGTGGTGATTGGTGTATTCCGCGAGGTTGCTTTTAGTTGGATTTGTTGGTGCATTTACTTTTGTAGGTCTTCTGTTGCTGCGGGTGTTGCGTTGGAGTTGCTGACGGAGGTTTTTGTTGGTGCGGTAATTGTTGTTGTCGTTTGATGATGTGTTACGTAGTTTTGAGTGTCAAGGGTTTTCAATATTTGGAGAGGTTCATAAATTGCTGGTGATGAAGCAATTATTCGTTATCTCTTTCCTGTTATTTTATTTTATTTTTCTCTTCGTTGGTTCGTACTTAATCTTTGTCTTCTTTTAAATGGCCAATGAAAATGTTGTTGATGTTCCCGGTGGTTGTTCTTCTTCTGATGGTAATCTTTTCAAAAAGGTTGTTGCATCCCTCTCCTTTCGCGTGGAATGTCGTGCCAGTGATGTAGTCTGGAATGCCTATCTAGATGTTCTGAATTCTAAGCGTTCTTATCGATATTTATGCCTGTCAAGAATTCTTGTTATTGTATGTGTGGGTATTCTGCTCCTTTCCTTTGCCGAAGATACATTTGGCTTTATCGAATCAGAAAGGGACAAGAAAACGGGCGTGTGTGCTTATGCGCAACGTCTTCAGCGCTATGAAACGTTGTTTGTTGGCACATTCTTTTGTTGTCGTGGTGCCATATTTCATATGTACCCTAAAGTTCGTACCAACAACGCACACTAGAGGAAGTATAAAAGCCTACTTAGTGTTAGCAGTGTAAGGAGCGGAGGATCATATATAACCCCGCGCCCAGTCCATGTAATAGAGTACGAGCGGAGGGATTAGCCTCTGCTCCCCAGTATAAAGTGTAACCGACATCGTCAGGCTCTAGTACCCTCCGCATAGCGGAAGGGAGGAATGTAACCGACATAGTCGGAATACGCTAGGTAGCTAAGTAGAACTGATCACTGAGGGGTCTGTCCTCAGTAATCTCTATAATAGAGACCTTCTAGCTCCAAAGAGGGGATCCCAAGTTCTTCATGTTAATAATGAACAACTTACATCTTATCATGTCTACTCTCCTTGCGTTAGTTCTTATTGAGTGTGTTATTTGGTATTTCCACCAACCACATTTTGGCGCTGACACAAGGGGATGACGAATTCCACTAGACCAAGAGTTACGTTAGTAGTCGTAGAAAGTGAGGGTGAGAGCTGTTCCATAGAGTACAAGATTCATTCTGCTAAGTTCTATGGAAATCCAGTAGCTCACCAAGTTATTTGAGAGAGTCATTTTTCCATTTACAGAGAAGGTGAAGGTGAAGGTGAGAGTTGTTCCATAAAGTAGAAACTACTCTGGTTTACTAAGCTTTGCAGAAATCCAGTAGCTCACCATTTTTTTTGAGAGAGTGGTCATAGATCTATAAAAACTGTAGAAGACGAGAGTTGTTTCATAAAGCACAAATCATTTTTTCTTGGTTTGCTTAGCTTCTTGAAAACCCATTAACTCATCAAACAAAATTATAATCGTGGTACCAAATGACATTCACATAGTCAAACACATTCCATCCTTGTATCTTGCTTCGTTCGATAGGGGAAGAACGATCTATCTACGTGACATTCGTGAGTCAGTTTTTGGACCATTTTTGCCCGGAAGTAAAATTTGTATGACATGTCCTTTATACTGCCGATTAGGGAGCTTTCCATTAAGCATTTTCTTCTCCTACGCTTTTATTCAACTTCATTTTTTTTCCTACTCCCTTTTGCGTGACTGGGCCACTTGTTATCATCTTTGTTAATGTCATGATGCTTGCCGTTTGTTATCTTCCAACTGGAGCTTGGTTGTTTTGTTTCCACTTTGTGACTGATTTTTTTTTTTTTTTGGTTATCTCATTCATTATTCTGTCATCTCCGTTGTTACCTGGTGGTTTGGGGAATTTGTCTGTGTTCGTGGTGGTGTGTTGGGTTGATTTGTGAGCTACTGGATTTTCAGAAGACCACCCAAACCGGAGTTTATGTCGCACGAAACATCTCTCACTGGTTTCTATGGAACGTAATTCTACGACTTCTCGGCGGAGTTTCGTTATCGCATGTAGATTTCCCCTGAAATGGTTTTGAAGTGAAGGTTTTGATTTATAAATTTGGAGATTTTCCCTTTAATTGTTCTTGGATAATGATTGATCCGGTTTATAGATGATGATGATGATGATACTGAAAGCAGATCTACGCACTTTTAATAGAGGGGGGATATTGCAGTGACGAAAAACGTATGAAAAATGGTACATGCGTCGAACAAAAAATGTATGTATTATGCCTAAGCGACATGCACTATAAGCCTTTTCAAGGTTGCTGACAAGATAATACCATCTCCGGATACGCTTTATGATGCGTGCTTTCGGATGATAGCTATCTAATAATTGCGAAAAGAATTTAAGTGCAGTATTGAAATTATGTGCTTCCTACATGATGCAAAGAATACTAAGAATTTTGTTAGAGATTTTTCTGAAAATTTTAGAAACCGAGCTATATGAGCTTTAACTGTGATATGTGGGTGAGTTTTCATGTATGTGTTCCTCAAACAGATAGCTCACATTACAAGTTATATTGTTGTGATCTTTCAAAAAACAAAATCGAGAAAGGAAAATAAAGCATGTTTTTAAAAGCGAAAGCCATAAATGAAAATTGTAAGAAAAAATGTCGTAATAACGAGAAAGTAAGAAACATTAAATTACTACAAACGGTAAAAATACCTTAAGAGGACAATTTCTTGACAGTAAATGAACTGGAATAAAGTGTCGAAATAATAAATGTACGCTAAATCTTTAAATAAAAGCAGTAAAGGTGCGAGACTCTAAAGGAAAGCTATAAACGATACGGAAAATTAAAGAGATAAATTGTAAAGGAAGCTGTAAAGGTTTCGAAAACAAGAACGAGTAAAAACTTTTTCCCAATAACATAAGGTTGAGAGGAATCATCCCCTTAGCGCCAAAATATAGCTGCTAGAAATTTACTAGGCTCAACTACCCGAGTTATGTCTAGGTACCGAGATATGTCTATGCATATGGTACCGAGTATCAAAGATATTAAAGAAGTATCCCAAATGAAACTATGACTTCTCCAATGTGATCCAAGAGGTAAAACTCTCGAAGCCCCCTCTCGTATAAGCATACAACCTCTATTTATAGAGAATCATTGAGGACATGAACTCCTAATGATCTAGTTTATAGAGATAGCCAATAGGTCCATTTACAAGGAGTGTCTTCGGCTAGCGGAGGCGCATTACCGAACGTCCTGCGGTTACAAGGCTTTAGAAATATTTGAATTATTAGGCTGCAGGCCTTACATGAGATCAAGCTATAGGCTTAAAGAAACATATGAAATATGATATCCACAATGTGAAAAACCATCCTTGAATAAGAATTTTGCCTATCTAGCTGGCAACCCAAATCCTTTACAACTTTGACGAAAGGAGTAATTTCCAGGTGGATGAAAAACTTAAGTTTTATTTTCTGCCAGTCTTTGCGTTTAAATTTAAAGGACTTCCGTGAATATAATTTTCAGGTAGAGGCAAACCTCTTTTAATCCATCTTGATTTGAGTTTTTGATATTTTGTGTTGGTTAATCTCTTTCTTTTTTTTCTTCTCTTATGTCTTTCTTTTCTTTTATTTTCCTGTTGTTACTCTAGTTGGGGTAGCTTCCTATGATTTCTTAATACTGAGTCTTATGGAGCCCTTCACAACCGCTGCCTTCTCACTTTGTGAAGTGGGATTGGCTCGTGTGGTTATGAAGCTATGAAAGGCCTATGCGAGTCATTCCTCGCAATGAAAATAAATGCAGAAACAAAATGAAATCAGAGATGTGATCACATTGTAGAAGAAGAAATTGATTCAGATAGTTTACATGTTGATGATGATATTGACGAGTGAGGACATCGTAAAACAAGAATCTAAAAATAATCAAATATTTGAACATGTTGATAATCCGGAGTTTGAATTTTTCAAACTCGATTTCAAAAAGTGTTTGGATGATACTCGATTTCGAAATGAGTATGGATTAAAACTCTGTTTTTGGGGATATGATACTAAATTTTCAAAACAAGTATGGATAAATCCAACTTCATATTGAGTTTATATACAAACTTATTTAACGACAATGCTACTGCGAGGAATAGTTTCTCATAAAAGCAATTTTTTTCCGCGAGGAACCTCTACTCGCAGAAGTTGTGATTCACAACCCACTTCCACATAATTGCAGAAGTGACTTATGAAGATTGACAAAATACCACGCTTTTCGTGGTTATGAAGCACCATGAGACTCAGTCTAAATCCATAAACAAAAAATATTGTTGAAAAAGATACATTTACTAAATGGGTGTTTGGATATACTCTAAAACAATATTTTCAATTTAGTTAATTCGAAAAGCCATAAGCTAGTTTGGAAATAAGGACGATTTGTTTGAAAAATAAAATAATTAAATTGTTGTTACTTTAAAATTTTGGAACTGGTTTCTTTTAGAGAAGCATATCTTCTGGTAAGAGCAAACGCAATGTTCAGTCTCAAATACCAAATACCAAGTGCCAAATATGGGTTTGGTTATAGGTTTTGGTGTGAAAATCTACAACGTGAGAGCCAAACACCAAATCCTATAAAAACAAACGTGATTGTAATTTGAGTTTGAGAAGTAGAAGTGATTTAAAATCACGTTTGAAGAGTAGACGTGATTTAAAATCACGTTTGGGAAAAGTATAGGTTTTATGTTCGCGTTTTCGCTTCACGCGTGATTGATATTCTCCTTTTTCAAGCATACGTGATTTAAGTTCACGCTGGGAAGAGACGTGATTTTTAATCACGTCCAGGCAAACCCATACCAAACCCAAATGCTATCCTATATTTGGGTCGAAAAAGTAAGTTTTATAGGTTTGATATTTGGGTTTTCTCTACACTGCCGATGGGCTATACCCATATATGGGATTTGGCTCCAACACTACTTTTGCTCTAACCAAACATCAAAGTACAAACGTCCCTCTTTCCTTCCTTCACCTCCTTTCTAGGCGATTTTTTTTCTTTCCAAAAGTCTCTCTCCGACGAACTTCGTTTGAGCTTAGATCTGCTCCTTTGGAGAAGATCCTTCTCACTTAATTTTGGTTTTAGTTTCAGTTTTAAGTTTATTGTTGGTTATCTTCCATAGTTTGCATTTTTCCTTTGGTTTGTTAAGGTTTTTGTGTTGTTGGTGTTGCGGCCGGTTACGGCTTCTCTTCGCGTATTACACGCTTCTTTGTGCACTTTCTTGGCGGTTCTTTGTGACTTTGGGGTGTACTTGTGATAACTTTCTCCTATGAGATTTGGGGCATTTTGAAGAACTCCGACAAGATTCGTGCCATTTTGAAGAACTCCAACAAGATTCAGGTCTTTTTGAAGAACTCCGACGAGCTTTAACCGTATTTGAAAAACGAGGCCTAGATTTGTGGGAAATTATGCTTCAACCTAGTATTTGCGTATATCACTCTTGTCCCTTGGGAGCATATCTCATCCAAGAAGAATAAAATTTAAAACGGTGGATTGTAATCTTAAGACCATTACTTCTCCAGTTTCATCGGTTTCTTCCTTTGAATACACAATTGAGGATACCTCTGATCTTATTTTCTCGGTTAATTAGTTGGAGCTCTTTGATTGTATCTTGGTTCTTGATCCTGTTAATCCCCCTTATTGAAGAATGAGAATTGTGTTTTTAAGCAACAATTTTTTTTTTTTTTTTTATCCAAAAACTCTTTAAAAACTAAGAAAGAAGACTTATGTGTGTGGATAAAAAACACTCTTTATCGAAAGTGATTCTAGGTCTCATTGTGTAACAATGGTAACCTACCCTTCCCTTTGGGGGAGGGTGGGGAGTTTGACTCCCCGTAGTTACAAAACGAGAATATTAATTAAATACCCTTATAATTTTGACCCTAAAAATTTAACCTTGTTCAACTTTATAAATACCCCTACTATAATTCCATTCCTAAAATACCCATTTTTTTATGTTTTTCATTCTATTCTACACAACCTTTTTTTTATTTCAAAAACACAAAAAATGTTATACCACCACCTCCCACCATCGACACCATAACCAACACCACCTCCGCTACCACCACCATTATCGCGACTCCACCACCACCTCCGCCACCACAACCACTATCGCACCTCCACCACCAACAACCACCACCACAACCCCCCTCCAGCAACCACCATCACCACCTTCTGCCGCCACCACCAACCACCACCACTTCAACCTCCTCATGCAACCACCACCACCTGCACCACCAACAACCACCACCACCTTTCGCCGCCTCCAGCAACCACCACCTCCCTCCCTATCGCCGCCGATACCACCGACAAATTATAGTTCCAACATGACTTTCTTTACATCACCAAATTTTGGTGTCTAGTTGCAAACTGGACAACATTTTATGTGTCTAGTT
>JAJJMA010256207.1:0-19555 GCA_023529015.1 Papaver nudicaule | reverse complement strand
TCGAGATGTCCTCGAGGTAATTACTTTGATGTTCCTTATTCGAGAATGTCAACCAAGGACTACGAGTTTTCTGTCATCGAACTTTTTTCTTTTCGATGTCGTCCAGGCTGTCTTCCACTACATGCGCACCTTTTCAGATATTTGATTAAGACAACTCACTGCCATACAAGATCCTCTCGGACTCTATTCCCTGCTTCGCGGTTCTATGCCTGCCATCCTGCTTCGTCTCTAAGATCCTGACACGTGTCTCGATGATTTTATCCCCCTACATGATTAGTGGATATTATATAAAAAAAAACTATTTTTGGTGTTAAACAAATTAATACTTGATAAAATTTAAAGCTAATTAAGAACTCCTATTTTTCTGGTTTTTAACCAATACAATAGACATTTACATATTTTAAGTTTGGTAGATGTATATTTTAAGTTTTGTTATTATACTGTCTCTATGAGTTTAATCGTTAATTTACTTTGGTGTAAAAATAATTGACTAGATTTTAATTCAGATCAAGATCTTGATTTAGTGGATGTTCTTTAAATTACGAAAATTTACTAAAAATACATGTTTGATATCAGGAACCGACTGGTATTTGACTGTTTATCAGGGTTCGGTTATGGGTCCAATAATTTGAGAATTAGCCTTGAAACCGTCAGGATCCATAACCGAATAAAATAATAGGTTATGGTTCTGGGTAGTATGATACCCGGCCCCGATAGGACCCGTTGACACCCCTAATTGGAAAGCATACCAACATAACATGCTTATGTAGACAAAAATACATATATATATATACATCTCAATATGCTATAGTAACTACTAAAGTAGCTGACTATTTCGAAAGATAGAATAAGTAGAATAAAAGTATTTCCATAAAAGTCACAACTCCTACTAACATTTTGTCTATGAAGAATAAATGATGTCTTCGTGATAAGCTTCGTCTTCGTCTTCGTCTTCAAAGTCTTACCTACCTAGTCTATATCCCAATTCCGAAATCTAAACTTTAGTAGACTAAATCAAGAATTTTGTTTTAACACCTAAAATTGACAACTAGCTTGACATACCAACACTAGTAGGTTTGATCGAGCAATGCTCTAACACAACGCCCATTAAACCATTATCAAGATCAATTGATGTATCACAGTTAATAGTAAAAACCGGATGCACTGGTGGTTTCCAATGTGGGAGTACTATGATGATGTCCAAGGAAAAGTTAAACCATTTTGGTTGTCGGTTATAAAGGATATAAGAAATTTTGGGCGTAAAGGATCCCATACAAGAGTGGTTACATTCGTGGTGCACTGGTGTTGCTGGTTAACTGCATGGTTTGCTAGCGCATTTTCTACCTGGTTTGCTTCGCGATAATCATGATCGACCTTTGTGTTATGAAGTATACTAATATTCTTGCGAATCTACTGCACCATATGTTGGATGCACCAAGGTGGCGTTGTGTTGTTATTGTTTATGTTTACCAAAGTCTTCGAATCCGTCTCAAATATTGTATGTAGTCACCTTATTGTGTTGCATCTCTTGTTGTTAATAGTAGTCCCCAAGCTTCTGCTACTATAGTTGTGGTTATTACAAGTGGGGTTGCCATAGTGTGTATGGTATTTTCTGAATAGTTTCTGCAGACACATCCTTTTGTTGCTCCATCATGCTCCCTGCGATCCTCGACATCCTTTTGATGCTCCATCGAGTTAATTTTGTATTCTGATGGAGTACTTCACATCTTTCTTTCCAAACACTTCTTACATTTAACCAACGAGCTTTGTGATCCGAATAATTGTTGGTTGTTTGATGAAATATTTTTAACAATTGTTGCAAAATTAAACGATATTTATTTGTTGCTTTGGTATATCACTAATGGTATGTAAATCCTCTGCTACTAAGGGTGATAAAAAAATCTTCACCTTAACTCCCACCAAAAACTAGGAAGACATCCTAAGATGGAAAAATGACAAACATGGAAATTTACCAGCAAATCCCTTTACAATATCCTAGATTAAAAAAAAGAACAACTTGATGACAAGGTGGCAACAAAAATCTGAAAAATGAAAACTATTCACATAATTTAGTTATTTGCCTGGAAACTTAAAGCCAAAACCCTCACTTTCAGTGCCATTCTTGCAACCTTTTTACACCATGTTGATCCAACCCGCAACCTATGCAAGAACAATCCTTAAACAGGTAAACATCTCTTGATGCAGTGCAGTTTTGCCAAGGCTGCTTGGGCTCACTGCTCTCTAAACTTGGAAAATGCTGTAATGGATTTACTAACCTAACTGACTTGTGCATTTCCTGGTTCAATGACCAGCAACCAACCACTATTCTAGGGGATTGTGAAGTTGTTTGTGCTACAACTTGGTGATACATTTGGAAATCCATACGTGATATTGTTTTTAGGAAAATCAAACAAAATCTGAAACACACTGCTAGACTCATCTTAAAGCAGTTAGAGTATTTTAAACATCTTTCTCTGCCTAGACAGATCACACCAGTTACTAATCGGGTTGTGTTTAACAATGCTTCTAACTTTGAAGATATTACTGTTGTTTTTATATCCCACCGGAATGTGTCTTAGCTTACAAGTTTGGGTGTTATTATTTTAGACAGGTAAGGAGTTATAATTGGAAGGAAAATCAGTTGTTATAAACCCAAGGAAAAGAAGATGGAGAATGCAAGGCAACAATAGAAGTCCTGGAGTGGGGAAGCCACCTGCAACTCAAAAAGTTCAATCTATATGGACATACAAGCTCACTCATAAACACTCTCAAAGGAAGGATACCGATGACCAATTGGCAAACCAACTCCCAAGTAAACCACATTGTGAATTTGATGCAATCTTTTGAAACTGTCAATTGCGATTTTTCTAAACTTAGTACAAATTCGACAATATAGACGTAATGGCTAGTAGAACTCGAAGACCTCGGGAGACACTTGTATTGGAACTCGTTTTGTTCTTTCTTTGTTGTTTTTTTTTAAAATGTGTAAAAATGAAATAAAATCAGACCTTTGTTAAAGGGCTTAAGGCCCGTATGTGTGCTGCCCATGTAGAGGCCTAGGTTTTCCCTTCTTATTGTATATAAAGGAGTACTTACCCTAGTACACTACTGACTGATTTTACCTATTTTACTTGAAAGCGTTATCTTGCACGAGTTCTGTCGTTGAGCTAAACCTATATTTTTTTGATATTTTTTTTCTCATAATCTAACCTAGCAGCCGCAAGAATTATTTTTTCCTTCTCTAATTTGATCGATTCATCTCTTCCACTGAATATTAAAAAGCTCCACCGGTATTTAATCAATCTGATACATATCAAAAAACTGCGACATAAGGACCGAAGTCACACTATCGAAGAAGGTACGTTGAAAATGGAAAGCAACAACAATTGTTCTTTATGAAAAAAAACAAGCAACATTAATAAAGCCATGATGAAATGTTGCTGAGATCCATAAAAACCGTGGAAAGAAGCGGATGAACATACATCTGCAATTTCTGAATCCGGAGATTCAATCACCAATAATGAAAAAAAAGATAAATTGATTCTACACTTATTATTTCAATTTGATTATTGGACGACGACCGAAGGGAGGAGTCCTTCTATATGGGTGATTCGAATGTAATCTATCCTCAACGAAATTGTCAGGAACGCAATTGCACTTTCATCACGATTTGATCATAATTTGATCAAATTTTGATCGATTTTCTTCAAATTTTTTCCAATTTCTTACACCATACACAGATTACTTGAAACCCATTATTCTAAAATGCTTCATTGTGATCCAAACTGATCAAAAATCAATTTTCAGGAACGAAATTTGATCAATATCAATCAAATTCAATTAACATCAAAACATCAAACAAACTCAATTTCGATCAAAGACAACCAAACTAACATATTATCAATTCTAAGTTTATAAAAAACCGCATTGAACAAGTTCCATACGATCAATTTACGGAAGAATTTCAAATCAGAAAGAACCATTAAAGTTACAAAGATTTCAGATCAAACCGGTTTGAACGCGGGTTGGAGAATAACGGGTCGGGTAACCATACCTGATCCATCAGCCCAGAACTTTGATATAGTTGGGTTATTTCCACCCAGACTTCTATGTGCCCCACCTAATAATTTTTAGGTGCACCTCTCTTGTGGTTAATTTTGGTCAAGTTCAAACCAATAGCCAGCATGCTCGATTGGTGTCCCAGTAACATTTCTTCGTCGTCCCTCCACCGCGCACGGTCATCTAGTTATTGATTTAAGATCTTATGAGATCCACTCTCCACTTGATTTAATCCATCATATGAACATGATACACTAGCATCCCAACAAACTTGATTTAGTATTTGTTAATTACTCCATTTATGGAATTACAAACGAATTTGGCTAAGATTCCGTCCCCGTACTGTTCCTTAAACCATTTCACTTTGTGCATTTGAACAACAAGGCTAGCCAAAATGTTTAGTCGAGAAGCAGTGCATTTTTTTTATTAAGTCAACCACGGATGATGGTTCGTACACAAAATTAATGTGATTATGTTTTGTCAAGGGGAATCCAAAGTTTGTTAGTAACATGATAAGTAAGAGACAGTATTATATAAAGATGTTGGCTCTAGACCATTCGCGTATATACCAATGGAATATGTGTATATGTTTTCCGTTTAGTCCACTCTTCATTGCAGGTCATGGCTAGAGCATGCTAAGCACCCTTTTGCTCCTCATTTAACATCCCCACTGAAATACGTGACCATTACCCTTGTGATATGCAACATCAAATGCTGGAACATTGATTTCAAAGCACCAATCTTTAAGATCCCATTCGAACAAAGAAATCATATCCAGAACCTTAAGGGTCATTAAATCAGCTATGCTAGATTTATCGGGAAAAAGAAAATTCTCGAAGATAATCATGGCAAGGTCACTAGCGAAATAACTCTAAAGAAATGAGAGTTCGAGAAAACACCTAAGGATCCCGCCAATAAAAGGATGCAGACGGAATTGCACTTTGTTTTAGCGGTGATTTACCGGACGCTGGTCCAAGCAATGCAAGGCTAGGACCAAAGTAGTTGCGAGCTACAAAAAGTACCGGGGAACTCTTGACTTTAACCTCGCAATTGCAGGCTTTCATGGCATAAAGGACATTGCCGCATCATGGATACACCTGACTTTTGTCTACTATTTTTTTTTTTTTTTTTTTTTTGCTGAGCTAATGTTCTTACCTTCTTGACGTTAAAAACATGGATTATTTGTAAGTATTTATCTTTCTATTACGTGTTATAAAATTTTACTTTGCTTTCGATAATCTGTTGTTTAGCACGTGTATTAGAATGTAAAGGACATCATTCTAATAGAACAAAAATTCTCAAAAGTACCTGAGATAAAATGTTCATTTGTATGACATTTCTGTGTGATGTACTTAAAGGAATGTCTTAAGGAGAGATCAAATGTCTATTCGATAGTGGAACCACCCACACTATCCTAAGAAATGGGCAATTGTTTGTTGATTTTACTCCTTTTGTGACTATGATGGCAGGATCATCGAAAGTAATAATTGGGCGAAGTACTGCTCAAATCATGTTGCCACCGACACTAGGTTTAAAGTCAAAGAAGCTCTATAAGCACTTAGAGCTAACCACACCTTGTGAGCTTTAAGGATACTCATTCAAATGCCTATCATTTGGAAATTCACTATAAAAATGGAACTGGGTAATTTTATGTTACCTCTAGTGAATGCGGAAGGAAGCACATCTTAGAGAAACTAATGAGTCACTTCAGTGGATTGTACATCACGACTATTAGGATTACTGAATCTGATATTGTTTCCAACGGCGAACTGTTGGCCAGTGACTTATAGAAGCTTTAGAACTACCAGATAGGGCATCTGGGTCGACATTTTGATGATCTGTGTTATAAAGAACTCACACTGACATCCATTCTTTCAAGTGAAAAATAAAATGGAATAAAAGATTGTTACAACAAAGAGTAACAATGTGCTTTCTAAAGTGATTGAAGCACAAAATTTGTCTTCTAAAGGAACTGAAGCGCAACTATTGTCTTCTAAAGTAAGTGAAGTGCAATCTTCGCCTTCTAAAGTAACTGCAGCGTACCATCTATCCCATTTTTCTTCATTGGCTTTATCGAAGGCACATCACTCGTAAAACAAAGCTTGCTCTTTAGTAAAGACAGGATCGAGACCATCTTACGCTAAAGATACCAAAGAAAACATTCCATTTTCACGAAGGATACAAGGTGATATTTTTGGACCTATACATCCAGAATGCGGACCATTTAATATTTTATGGTTCTGTATGATGCTTCGACCCGTTGGTCACACTTGCATTGTTGTCCACAACAAATATTGTTTTTTGCAAAGCTCTCACCACAAGTGATACATCTAAGGGCTCACCACCATGATCATACAATCAAGTTTATCAGACTTGATAATGCTGGAGAATTCACCTTTAAAGGAATTGATGATTTATGTATGTCTAAAGGAATTGACATAGAGCATCATGTACCCTATACACACTCTCGAATTGGTCTTGCGGAAGCTAACATCAAATGTTTAGAGATGATAGCTAAGGCACTAGTTATGCGTTCCAACTTGCCTATTACTGTTTGGGGTACGTCATATTGCATGCATCTTTACTTATTCGCTTAAGACCCACTGATATCCAACCATATTCTGCGTACCAGTTGTAACTGGATATAAGCCTGATATTATACAATTACGCATTTTTGGTTGTACCGTCCGTACATGTGCCTATTACGCCTCCACAACGTACTAAGATGGGTCCACATAGATGATTAAGTATTTATGTTGGTTACGAATCCCCAACAAATATCTGCGACGAAGAACCTTTGATAGACGATCTTTAGCGCTAGAATTGTGGATAGTCACTTTAATGAGACAACCTTCCCGTCGTTAGGGGAAAGGTAAGGAAAAGGATTTCCTAAGGGAACGACAGGAATTGTCGTGGTGTGTTTCCCATATTGTCTCATCTTGATCCCCACACTTCACAATGTGAAAGTGAAGGAAAAACGATTTTCGATTTTCAGGATGTACACCGATATCGCTAAAGTGACGAGATCAAAAATACTAACTTCAAGCGTGTCTGCAAGGTTAGAAATCCTTAAATAAGGATATGCACCATAGACTAAGGTGCTGCAACTACATTTTGTGGAAGTGTAGTTGAGGCCGAGGCTCCATAAAGGAAGTCGGATAGACCACCTGGTTCGATTGATGCTCACCTAAAAAGGAAGTGGGTCAGTAAGACACAATCTAACTATCTATATCATCTCAACTCATCTCATAGAATTGTCTCTGAATATGTCCATGAATCAAATTGGAGGACGCTCCGAAGTTTTAAATGATTCTAGAGACCAATGAAATCCCAATGGATTATGAGAATGCACATGAGTCAATGGAAGGATCATGCGTGCATATGGATGATATAATTCAGTTGCTCCAGAAGTAGAGCACGATGAGATTGAACCATGCTATATATTGTTTAAATTCAAACAGAGAGCATATTTGGCCTACGCAATCCAGAAAGAACTTAGTTCTCTAACAAATATACAGGTATTTAGTCTGTTAGTGCTAACCCACCAAGTGTAAAGCCTGTGGGACATATATGATTATTTGTCAAAAAGTGGAGTGAGAATAATTAATGAAGTCTTAAAGTATAAAGACTCACCTTGTGGCGCGAGGTTTCTCGCAAGCCCCTGGATCGCTTATGCTCTTGTAGCGAACATCATGATGTTCTGCTAATTAGATTAGCTTGGTAGTTTCAGAAGGATTTGAAATGCAACTTATGGAAGTGGTTACATAATATCTCTATGGGGATCTTGATACAGAGATATTCATGAAAGTGCCAGATGACCTTCCATTACCCCAAATCAAGTAACTCTTAACCATGGAGTGCGTTTGCAATTAAGTTGAAAAGTTCACTTTACGGATAAAAGTAATCCATACTGAAGTTGTATACCCGTCTAAGTGATCATTTGATTGCGAAGGGATATACAAATAATAAATTGTGCCCTTGCGTGTTTTGAAAAGAAACAAGTTCCGGATTTGCAATTATAGTTGTCTATGTCGACGATATGAACATAGTAGTTACTTTTGACGAAGTAAGAGAAGCCGCAAACTATTTGTAATTCGAAATTGAGGTGAAAGATCTTGGGAAAACTCGGATGTGTCTAGAACTTGAACTAGAACATCGAGCTTGTGGAATATTACTCCACCAGTCAGCATATGTCCATAAGGTATTCAGGCAATTTAATATGGACAAAGTGCACCCGGCTAGCACTCCCATGATTGGTCGAACTTTAGATGTACGCAAAGATCAATCTCGTCCATATGAAGGTGATGTAGATGTGTTGGGAGACGAATATCCTTACCTAAGTCAATAAGCGCATTATTGTACTTAACACAATGTACTCGACCATGTATATCTTGTTCTCAGTAAACTTGTTAGCTAGATGTAGCTCATTGCCAACGCAACGTCATTGGAATGGTATCAAGAATATCTTTAGATACCTAAAAGGAACCATTGACATGGGTTTGTTCTTATCCCTATGAAGACGCAAGTAGAGTTTTATAATGCAATTGCAAATTGTATTGTACATGTGAAAAGTATAGGACTAAAGGAATTCTCCGACTCCCATGATTCCAAAATTGCAGAGATCTAAAGAACTTGTCTGACTGCGTAGGACTAAAGGAAGTGTCTGCCTGTATTGGACTAAAGAAGTTGTTCAACTCCCATGAATGTATTGTACTAACCAAGTTGTCCTACATCAGGGGGAGCATCTAGTGGTAAGTTGTACTCTTTTTCCCTTCACTGAGGTTACTTTTTCCCACAGGGTTTTGTTACTCAACAAGGTTTTTAATGAGACAACTACAATAACAAAAGTGCAATCAAAAAGTTGTTGATTATGAGGAAACAATAATCTCTTCTTCAACGAAAGTAATCAGGGGGAGACATGGTAGACTTATAAGTCATCACCTATATTCACTTTCGAAAAGCTCATGACTAATGAAACTGTCTAGAGATTACTCAGAATGAAATCATTGGGAGATGTCGACATCAGGGGAGGATCCAAGGATATGACGCCGACATATTTTGATTCGAAAGGTGAAACTGTGTTGTACTCTCTTTTTTCCCTTCAATCGAGATTAGTTTTTCCCACAGGGTTTTTATTACTCGACAAGGTTTTTAGAGAGACAACGAAAACAACTACACCTGGCGTATATGCTGAATGCTGAAGACTTAAAGATTGAATTGATATTACTGAACTGCATCGGAATCGAAGAAATGAACACGATGGTATGTCAAGCGAAACAACTTCAAGCAAGAATGTTATTCAACATGAGCAAAGGCGTACTTCTGTACTTATCGCGTTGTACTCTTTTTCCTTCACCAAGGTTTTATCCCACTGGGTTTTCCTTGTCAAGGTTTTAGCGAGGCAACATTGGTCATCGGGGAGATAGCTACATCTGAAGAACTAAATTGAACCTACAAGGGAAGTCACCATCCAAAAGAGAAGCTTACGAAGACTCGAGAAGTTTTACTTTTTCTATTTTCAAGGTTTTGTCCCACCGGGCTTTTTCTTGTCAAAGTTTTAATGAAGCAACGCGTTTGAAGTTCTACCATGTACCGCACAAAGGGGAGTGTTAAAAGGCTTAAAGCCCATATGTGCGCGGCCCACGTAGAGGCCTAGGTTTTCCCTTCTTGCTAGTACACTACCGACTGTTTTTACCTACTGTACTTGAAAAACCTTTTTGATCTGGACGGATTTAAATATGGTAACGATTTTGGTTCGAAGTCCGTTCTAACACGGCCTGGGTTGTTTTATAACACCATATACTTTAGTAGAGCCAGTGAAGGAGGACAAAACGACCGTCGTACAGTACTCCATCGTAATGCTAGTTAAACTTTTCAAGCATTTCCATGCTACTGTACCTGATTGCATTCGAAGTTGGGGAGAGAAATCCAACATCTGAAGAAACATCACTCTTCCAGATCATTCTGCTTCTTTATTCTCAAGGAAAAAACAGTAATTCAATTCTCAAGCAAAGAAAGAGAAAAAAACCCCATTATTCAGACATCCAGGTAAATTCCAAACTTATCTTAAATCTTACCACCTAATTTGTATACATGAACATAAGAATTTATCAACTTAAATTGATTTGGTTATCAATTAGAACTTAAATATCAAGTCTGTATTTAAAGGATTTAGGGTAGTTTTGTATATGCAGAAATGGATGGAAGTGAGAGTGGTAATGTGGAACTTGGGGAGAGTCGTGATAAAGGTGGAAAGGAGATCATTGAGGTTTTGGATTATGATGTTCTTAAAGATGAAGAAGGTGAGGTAGCAATGCCAAAAGTTGGAATGGGGTTCAACACAGTAGATGAAATTTATGAATGTTATAAACGTTATTCTAAATCGATGGGATTTCCGTGTAAAAAACGGTCATCCAAGAAGGATAACGGACAATTAAGACATGTAACTTTTTCTTGTATCCGAGAAGGTAAGAATAAAATAGTTACAGATGCTTCAGCAGTTCTCAATCCGCCGATCAAAACTGGGTGCAAGGCTAAACTAACAGCACGACTGGAACCTGATGATAAATGGCGGATTAGTGTGTTTGTTGTTGAGCATAACCATCAAACTATCCCTATTGAAGCTCGCTACTGGAGATACAACAAAGTAAATAATAACCCTATGAAAAGGAAACATTTACTAAATGATAAACAAGGAACAAAAATGCACGAGCACCACCATGCATCAGTGAACGACAATCCCGAAGTTGTTGCTGAGCAGAGCCCCCCGCGAACATTCAGTCTGAATCGTTGTGAAATTGGAGAGGCGCAGTTTTACAAGTTTGGTAATGACAAATCTCATGACAAGTTCCAGCCTGGTCAGGTATGGGCAAGCTATTGCAAATTAGATGGCATGCCTAAGTATTATGTTGAGATAACCAGAGTTGAGTTATCCCCAGATATTAAACTGTACATAAAATGGCTTGAACCATGTGCTCCACCAAGGGAAGTGATCAAGTGGCTCGACGAGAAAATGCCTGTATGCTGTGGAACTTTTAAAGCTGGTAAAATAGAGATGTTTAATGATACTACTTATGTCTCGCATTTGGCAACAGGAGTATCCATTAGTGAGCAAAGTGTGTATGAAATCTATCCAAAGAAGGGAGAGGTATGGGCAATGTACAGGAATTTCAACTCTGAGTGGACGTGTGATGACCTCAAGAATTGTGAATACGATGTAGTTGAAGTCCTAGAGGTGTATGATGTCCGATGGCTTATAGTGTTGGTTTTGGTTCAAGTTGCTGGTTTTGAGACTGTTTTCAAGGCTAAAAGAGAAGCAGGACATGATTTTATTATGGGTATACCATGGATTGAATTGTTTAGATTCTCACACCAAGTTCCTGCCTTTCGGTTTACAGAAGTGAGATATGGGAGCTTGCGAGGGTGTTTGGAGCTTGATCCCAAATCGATGCCAGCTTGTTTATTCTCTCTGAAGTGAAATTCTAGTAGTGCTATAGATACTGTTCCATCCAACACGGTATTTACAGGTAGAATATTATCAGAGAATGCACACTCTTTTTAGTATTAGTCTGACCTCTGTAACTTGAACTAACTATTTTGCTCTACTAATACGATTGGCAGAGTGTTTTGTTGCTCAAGTTATATGTAACTAGGAGTGGTAGGTATCTAGTTAGAAGATATTCGCATCTTATCTCCTAAGAGCTTCAGTTCTCTTCTGAAGTTATGTGTATGCACACACATTTATGGGTAGTAATAATATTAAAGGACTTAGTTTTATGTGTAACCTCACTATCTCCATTATAATTGTGACAGCCAACTAAATAGACAAATAGTATTTTGATTTGATTTTCACTTGAGTTATTACTTACTGTAGATGTAGCTGTAAAATCTGCAGGCGACAACCTAAATGAAATTAGTGTCGGGGGTTGTCATGGAGATGTATTTATTTGGATAAAACACGTTTACTAGGTAAAATCTTCTGCGAGTTTCAAGTACGATATAATTTTTCTTTCTAGTATGGAACATAAAACGGAAACAGTTGGATCTTTGATTCAAATGGTATATACATATGAAGCTGACAAGAAATATGAATCAGCAATTGCAGAATCAGGAATTAATGCTCTGAGTATGCCTCCAAGAATTGATTTTTTTTTTCTTGCAGAGAGGAACATTGCTGCTGCGAGTGCATTGCTTCAGGCAAGAGAGTCAACCAGATAGTATGCGCATATGTCCAACAGGTGTAGAATGGCTCTGTACTTGCAGCATGTACGAATAGTATGCTAGATAACTTATGCTTCTTGCACTGTCGGTGGAATTGGTCAAATCCCAACCAAAACTTCCATACTGTAAAATGTCTCTACTTTCATCTGTATTTCTGATGTTATGTATTACCCTTATTTCCTCATTATTGAATAGTTGAAGCAGCTTTCCATGGTTCCATTGTGGTTTATTTGCTTGGATGAGGTTTTTAACTGCTGTCTGATCCGTTTGGTGAGCTTCAAAATTTGATAACTGAGAAGTACATTCAGTTGCCAAAGTTTCACTTTTGTGCCATCTCCGAGAAGTACGTTCAGTTGCTAAAGTTTCACTAAACAGGAACATGATAACCATCTTCTGGCCTACCAAAACTGTTCTTGTTAGCTGCTCCAGCTTTTGCAACCTTTGTTGGAGAGCCATCACCAAATTCACCACACTTTGAATTCATAATACCCACAAGGTTTTCCATTGCCAAAATTAGAAAATTGCCTTAGCCCGGGCCAATATATAGTACTTTGCTTTGTTCTCACATTCACTATCATCAGGACTAACAATGAAGCAAGAGGGGAAAATCTGGGTGCTTCTGATAGTAGAAGGAATCCATTGAGAATACCCAACAGCATTTCCTCTTACATAATTGCCTTCATACCCGTCTTCACCTTAAGTAGGGTTTGCTATCTTCAGAATGAATCTCAATGGAGTTGTCTCTGCCATGACAGATTCTGGTGGCAAAAGATCTTGCAAGGATCCAGGCTTGTTAAAATTTCGTTCTTTTTTCTTCTGAGATGTCTCCATCTCCATGCCATGAGTCCATGGGAAGAACTTGCAGCCATCTCATATGAGCAGGCCAGGAAGCGCATGCTCCTGCGGCACGTGCCTTTGGGCCTTCCAGAGTTGCCTCTAAATGAAGCTTCTCTATCCTCTCTCTACTCCCTCTCTTCCCTCTTTTAACATTTTCCCGGCAAAAGAAGGGTCCGGGACAATCACCGAGACAATTTGCAGTCATGGGTTTTACAGCTTCACTTCCCCGTCTATCTCCATTAGCTCTGCAACTCTCCTCTTCTTCGCCTTCTTCTTCAGAATCCTCCTTATCATCTTTATCCTCTTTTCATCTCACGGGTTCTTCTCCTATTCATTTCTCATTATCTACTCTCTCTTCAGGTCAGTTTCCCTTTGTAACTTCTCCTACTTGTTTCTATCTAGTGTACCAATTTTTGTGCTACCCTCAGCAAAGATTAATTCGTTTTCACTTTTTCAATTTTGCAGGAAGAAAAAGAAACAATTTTGTAATCTATGCTAAAAAAAGATCTGGATTAGAAGAGGCTATGCGCATTAGAAGGTGCTTTGTAAATTTGAGCTACCATTTTCTGGATTCTGAAATGCTTGTGAAGATTTTGTTAATTTTGTGCAAATCCTTATCATTATTATTACTGGGTTTTTTTTTTCATACTTCTGTGCCTAAGTAGTTTGCAATAGGTTACTTATGTGTAGGAATGTGAAGTAATTGGGTTCAATTGTGAAACAAATGCAAGATAGTTTATCAGGTAGTTGGATGATTATCAAAGTGGGTTTAGTTTTATGCATGCATAATTTAAGATGTAATCTTGTATCTAGTTGTTACGGGTGTTTCTAGGTTATACTTTCAGTTTTTAGTATGATTTTGTTGTTTTGTAGGCAACGGGAGCTTCAGAAGACAGTGCCAGTAGCTGTTGAGAAATTTACACCTTTGAGGCGTGGAAAGGTTTCAGGACCTTTGTCAGTGCCAGATGATATACCTAGACCTCCCTATGTGGGTTCTAAAATGCCTGCACTTGCTCGTGAACATCAGATTCATGATGCTGAGGGCATTGCTTGCATGAAGGCTGCATGTGAGCTTGCTGCTCGTGTCTTAGACTATGCAGGAACTTTAGTTAAGGTAACAAGATATACTCTACTTGCAGGCAACGCAGTCTAAAATTGCCGAAGTTCTTAATAACGCAAGCCATTTTTTAAAAGAACATTGTTATCGGTTTTTCTTTTGACATAGCCCAAAGTCCTTTGGTTTTGGTGTCTATTTTAACCTTAATTAGTTAAGAGCAACTTAGATTATTCTTTCATTTCTTAACTTCGTATCCACCCTAATCTGTCCTGAACAAAATGTGGCAACTAATGTGCACATGCCCAGTGCATTTAGATTTCCAATATGTCAGTTGATTTTTGCAGAATTGGTTACTTGTTTAGCACATTATTTATGAATTGCAACTGAAACAACCTCAGTTTCGGCTTTGATTTTTTCATCATTGGAAACAAACAAGCTTCAAAAACTCTAAAGTCCCAAACATTATCAGCCATTCCATATATAGGAAATTGTTGCAATGAATACTGATATAAACAAATAATATAGATGCAGTTCGCTGATAGAATTGCTTAAGCTTTTATGGCAGTACGCAACTTAATGCATTAGTCCCTTCTTCTACTTCTTTAATATGGGTTCATGTGGGTTTTCACTTTTCATTGTTTTCAGTGATGCTCTAAAACTTAAACTTCTAGAATAATTGAATTATTGTCAAAAAAGACCATGCCTAATAACAAACTAACAAAGCAACTGTAAAGGATAATTTTCCATTTTTTGTGGATTATTAAACATTCTTTTGTTTTCTTTTTATCCTGTTAGTTTTTGTAGGTTATTTTTCTCAATCGTTGTTTTTTACCTCCGAAATTTACAATATCCATAACATTTTGCTTGTTTTATACCGTTGCATCAGCCTTCAGTTTCAACAAATGAAATCGATAAAGCCGTACACCAAATGATCATTGATGCTGGTGCTTATCCTTCACCTCTTGGTTATGGAGGATTTCCGAAAAGTGTATGCACTTCGGTGAATGAGTGCATGTGTCATGGAATACCTGATTCCCGTCAGCTACAGGTTTATTAGTCTTTGGTTGTTTTTTTCTTTCTCTCTCTGTGCTTTTGGGTGTGTGTATGTGTTTACAAGTCCCTTCCACTGTTTCTCTTGCATGTTTTTCCTTTAAACCTGTTGGCTGGAAGATTTCTCATCATGTTACTGATGCTCATTTGTTCTTGGCAGGATGGTGACATAATAAACATTGATGTTACTGTCTATTTGAATGTACGTTCTTAATCCTTTATGTTTTTTCTTTTTTAATATGTTATTTTTTCTTCATCTTTATGAATGTAATACTCCCTTTTACAGTCAATTAGTTCAATATAGTGCATTCTACAAGTACAACTATCCATTCAATATCCCCTATGAGTTCAATGCCCTTCGTGTATAATGTGTCTGCGGCAGTAGATCTTTCATCTGGTATTAATCATATTATTTTTTTTTTCTGTTCTCAGCATCTAGCTTTTAGATTTCGAGCAAATTAAACTTGCTAGAGGTTAATTGTTGTCTGCCACTTCACTGTAACCTGGTTATCATTTATTTGTGAGAGTGTTGCTAAATCACATACTTTTGTTCTTTGTTAGGGTTACCATGGGGATACATCAAAGACATTTTTGTGTGGGAACGTTAACGAGATAACCAGAAGACTCGTGCGGGTATGATTTTATTTCTGTTATTAGTGGTCATTAAATTTCCTTCATTAGATTTGTTTCACTATGATAGCGTTTCTGATTAGTGAATCAACCTATATATTATTTTCAACTTTGATTGTGATTCTTCACTTGAACCATCTTTACAATTTGGAAAAGAATTGCACTCGCTGATAGTATGACTTCATACATCAAATGATCTAACTTCAGTCTATTGGGAATCAGGTAACTGAAGAATGCTTGGAGAAGGCTATAGCTGTGTGCAAAGATGGTGCAAATTTTAAATCAATCGGGAAGCAGATAAGGTGAATAGTGTTATGGGGGAGAGAATACTGATCATTTGATTACTAAATGAATAATGTTATCGGGAAAAATGATCATTTCTGTTACTAACGAAAAATGATCATTTCTGTTGCAAGAATCAGTTAATTGAAAGTAAAATATATGAATACAGCCTCTGTTCTCATTGACTATCCAACTCATATCACCGTCGAGGACAATCAGTTTCCATAAACTGTCCATTTTTTTGGTTTATTTGTTCAGAAACCTGCTTCGGTTTTCTTTAACTCATGTTTAAAGTTTTCAGCCTCGTACAGTAACTTTTATATATAATAGTTCGGATGTTGGTTTGCAGTGAGCATGCTGAAAGTTATGGCTATGGTGTGGTGGACCGTTTTGTTGGCCATGGTGTAGGAACTGTATTTCACTCTGAACCAGTAATTTACCACTACCGTAAGTAACAGATTCATCTAAGATCTCAAATTGAACTTGGTAGACTTGGTAAAAAACTTAGGGTTCTGAGAATTTCAAGTTGAAAATTACACCCGAACACTGAAACATGTTTAGGCTTTCTATTTATGCACATCATTTGAGAAGTAAAAGGTAAGCGATACATGGAATTAGTAAAGCTAGAATTGTCACATGAATGTTCATGATATGATGCCGAATTGTATAATTAATAATGTTTAGTTTATTCTGTTCTGAACATATAAATACCAACTGTTTAACAGGCAATGACAAACCTGGGCGCATGGTTGAAGGTGAAACATTTACCATCGGTAAGTAAAATCTTACGTGCGTCTATTAATCTGAAAGCTTTCCTCTTCTAAGACACTACATGTATGCTATAATGACACACCTGTGCGCATTCGAAGAAGCTAAGAATATGTTGTAATTCTGTAATTCCAGAGGTTATTATTTTGTCGTATCGTACATAACTTAACGAATCCAACGATATTGTTTTATGCTTTTGGATCAAAATAAATCCTTAACCAATTGTTACTCTCTATGTTTGTTGCAGAGCCAATCCTTACGTTAGGAAGCATTGAGTGTATCGAGTGGCCAGATAATTGGACAACTCTTACAGACGATGGAAGCCCCGCTGCACAATTTGAGCATACAATCTTGATTACCAAAACGGGAGCAGAAATATTGACTAAATATGAATCCTAGAAGCTGCATTTCTAAGATTAATTTTGTTTTTCACTGTATACTGTAGGAATCATTCTTTGCTGAGTATGTATTAGAGAGTGCCCTTCTAAAAATAAATCGGGTGCAGAAATAACGATACGTCATCTCTGGATGGAGAGGTTGAGATTGGATGGAAATTGGTTCTTGATATATTTCATGTTCCAATTCAAGTGTGTACAAAGTTCTTAGCCATATTTCAAATACCATTTAGAGGTCTATTTTAGGGTTTTTTAGTAACTAGGTGTTTATCAGAAAGAAAAAAAAAATGAATTTCTTTCTAGTTTCTTCTTATTATTCGATTGTTGAGCTTTATTAAAAAGTGAGAATTACGTGAGCAACAGACGGAAGGATGAGGATTAAGGGTCACCCATGTCCAATCCGTCAAAGTTGCAGATTTGGAAAGTCCACCCGTGTCCAGTACAATCACTGCGGGTGATGCGGATTATCCGCTGATTTCAGTCAAAGAAAATAAAAATAAAAAATTAACAAAGATTAAGTTTAGAAACTGAGTTTAAGCAATACAAATACAAAGATACTTAAAACAAAAGAGTACGACAAAATTAAAACAAAAGAGTACGACAAAATTAAAACAAAAGAGTACTAAGTTCTTAGAAGGGTCCAAGCTTATAGCTCAATGGATACCCATCAACTCTAAAAGTAAAATGCTTAAACGATATATGAAGAGTCTCTCTAATTTCAGAAGCATCGAGAGCTTTGGACAAGAGATTTCCTATTTCAAGAAGAAATAATTGAGAGCTGCTGAGAATTACGTATTTTAGCCTTAGGCGGATGATATTTCATATATATACAACTTATTTCTTGGCTTTTCTTGCCGGAAGAGATTGTTGTTTGGTTATCTGAAGTATTGGATGAGGCGAGAGAGATATCAAGATTTGAGAAGTGGACTAAGAGGGATGGAGAAAGCACTTTTCTGTGCAAGTTTAAGTCTGATGATAGGGGGGAATTATATTAGAATTTCAAGATTCAGAAGGGGCGAAAATAACATATCCTATGCGATTTGTATCCCAGAAGGTGACAGTTCATATTATTGGGTTGTACTGTGTAAGAAACTAAGAAATTTTTTTGGGGAAAATAACATGATCAAGAAGACACTTCAGCATACTCCATCAGATGAAGACTTTGAGCACCAATTACCAAAATCAAAGGTAAAGCTCAAGGATATCAAAAGGGATGATAAAAATAGAAGGCATTGTCAGATTGATTAGAGTGGTCAAAGAGATGAAGAAAAGACTCAAGTGGGATTGTGAGATTCAGCTGGAGATAGTGAACGATCAAACAACCACTTTCATTGTTAATGATGACCAATGGAAGGAAATTTTGGTGGTGGTGTCCAGGTTTCAAACAGAGAATGTCAAGGAGATTACTAATCAGAAGTCATTATCTAGCCATAAAAAGAAGCCTAGCGAGAAGGATAATACCATCCCACTGCAAGCCATGAGCAAATTGTTCAAGTGGCTGAAGATAAGGGGAATTCCAAGTAAATATTGGAGTTCCGAGCTCTTTAACTCCATTAGGGAAGTGATGGGAGGCTTAGCGGAGGTAGCAGAAGGTACACTAAGAAGAATAAACTCTAACTTCTTTAGAATTGCAGTCAAGGGGGAGTTTTCGAAAATTCTGGCGGTGCTATTGGTTGGAGATGACGACAGAGTGTGGTCAACAACCATTGAATCAATCAATCATGTCACAGAGGGTGTATCTCTCTCTCTCTCTAAGAAATGATCCCACAGATTCAAATAAGCTTATCCCTAAATGACCTCATTAGGGACTTATTTATAGAGCTTTCCCTTTAACCCTTAGTTGCCATGTGTCCTCCTAGTTATTATTTACTTAATTACCATTCCTTGTCTTTTAACCCCCCTTTGACTCTCTAGTCCAAGCCTTTGACCCTTCTCTAAATGGGCCTTACTAGACATGACTCAAACCCATTATGCCTTATTGGACTTGGGGCATCCACATAGTCCCCTGACGGCCCGGGCAGACAGGAATGTCGGGTCAGCCATCACCCGAGGATACCTGAGTCCCCAGGTAACCTAGTTAGTCGCCCCTTATCCTTTTCAGTCGTGGCCTACGTGGAGGCGCACGTCCTAACCATTCAATGACTACGTGGCCTATGTGGCGATCGGCTACCTTGTTCTTTTATCTCCCCTCCTTCTTCTATAAATATGTTTGTACCATGGCTAAAATTACCACAGTTTGGACCAGAATACCCTTTTT
>JAJJMA010256196.1:0-11299 GCA_023529015.1 Papaver nudicaule | reverse complement strand
ATGCTACCAGGCTAGGGTCGTGAGACATCCAAATACAGCTAATGGTAATTTAAATATCTTATCCCTACTATAAAATAAATTCATACTTTTTCTTGAGCCATCCCAGGACGCCAGAGATTGATGCGAAATTACTCCTGTGACCTCTTCACCAAAAACCACCATCAACATTAAGTCCCCTGCGCAGCATGGAACCGTGAGTGTTCCGGGGTGAGCATAGAGTTGATGGACCAGCCGCCTCCGCATAGAAGCCTTAATCACGGACATGGAGTCCAAACAGGACCTTGTACTTTGGAGTACTCGCATAAGCTTCACTTGTGATAATCTTGAAATCTTATTCATGACTCTTTTGTGCAGCCAACTCCGCCTAATCAGAAGTTCGTTAGCGTCGCAACACAAGAGACCAATACTGAAACTGTATCCTTCGGCGTCAACCGTCTTCCGGGTGGAGTATCATTTTTCCCCAGCTAGAAACAACTCCATGGCGACTCCTTTAAGTGATAATCAAGTCCCCAATCCGTTTGCAAAGGATTGGGTAACGGTAAGATTTCATTCTCTTTGCGACATTTTCACTTTTAGTAAAAAAGTAAAAATCCCGTCAGATTTTTCTGTTTCGAGTCGCGTCACGAGAATGGCCATAAAATCTTCATCCGATGGCGGATTTCGATGATTGACCCCAATTTAGAAAAAGGACTTCAGTAGCTTTCACCTCAAAGAAGAAAATCTGGATTCCATGCTGTTTTGCTTGTTATTTCATGTGCCACAAAGTAACGCCACGTCCAGGAATGCTGCAGTCTGTACGCTGTTTAGTAGAAAAATCATTCCGGCCATTAGATTGCTCCAAAAATTAAGCCCTTTTAGCACGTGATAGGAAACATCCATACGAACAACTCTCGTGAAGGAAGTTTCTTCATATCTCTTACGGATTAGTACAGATTTTGAGTCTTTCGCTGTACTTCGTAAAAATTCAGACGTCAGAAAATTACTTCTTCAAGATAACGTCGTGAATCCTTTGATATATCTTCTTTCAATGACTTTTCTTCTTTATTTGATGTAGGATGAACCTGCTTGTTTGCTCTTGTAGCCTTCTGAGGATAATGAAGAAGCGAATGACAGCTACTTCGTTGGTAAAAGATTAGTGATGGTCAAAACCTCGGTAAGGATTTTGACGATGTTGCTGATGAGAATCCTCCTATTGCTGAGGTAAATTCAATCATCCTCTTATGTTAAGCTTTCATCATATAGCTTGAAACATATTATTAAACTTCTGTTTACGTTGAACCTTTCTTTCAGATCGTTATCAGAGAGATTCAAGTTTCTGAAGAGGTTGACATCACTGGCGTGGATGCTCCCACCCAGTGGGCTCTTTGCGAGTTTCCTCATGCTGGTTTGGCATATGATCTCCCTCATGAAATAATTCTCCCTGGTCATATACTAGTGGAAGGATTTAATGTCCCTGAGGAACACGTCCCACTGTATAGGAGGATATGGGCCCGTTACGGTCACCTCATCACTGCAGGAAGGCGTGACCACTTGAATACACTTGCTGGTGTCGTGGCTGATCTTATGGGTCTGATTTCGAAGATGTATGCCACTCCTCTCACGGAGACGACAGATGAGGAGTTAGATGAAGCAGAAGAGTTGTTTGCTTCATTCAAAGACTTCAAACCTAATTTGTTGTGGCTTCAGGCGAGGATCCAGTTTATCCGAACAAGGCGTGCTGCTGTTGGCAAATTCACCCAGGATTTGGTGACGCAAGAGGAGAGGTATTATGCCACCATGACCGAGGAACTTCGTAAGTTGACTGAGAAGACGGAAAAGAAAGCTGCTGACATAGCCTTATTGAAGAAGGCGGTTGATGAAGGAGCGAAATCCTCGCTGGATGGGTGTTTCTAAGAGACTTCAGGAGTAAAAGAATCTTATTTGTTTTTATTTGGTTTTATGAACAAGGGGTTTGTAGGAATTGATGGTTTTGAACTCATAGGTTTTGAGTTTTTGAATGAAATTGTTAAAAGGCAAGAGATTACTTGCACTTTTCTTTTGAAGGAATTAGAGAGTGAATCTTCATATCTTCTTGAGCCATTTGCCATTGACCACCATGTTTGAGAGTCGCTGATGTATTGCACTTATCGCGTATTAGGCATGACTCGAGATATAACATAAGGTCCCTCCCAGTTTGGTGTGGACCCCGAAATAGAAGTTACTCTTCGGTTAGTGCGTCGCATAACCTTATCTTGAAAAGCAGCCTTAGGAACCCATGACATCCCAGGTGTCTTTTTCTTATAAGACCGTTGCTTTGCCCGAACCCACCTATTGGAAGTGGCCTTGATTTCCTCCTGAGGTGCCTCAGCGGGCTTGATAGACTTGATGCAATCAAGTCCCCAAGTCGAAGAATCATCCAACCCTTGTGTAGGGGTATGTTGGATAGGATTTCCATGAACTAAATAATTTTGAATAAAGTATTTCAAATCACTATCACATACCTCTTTGAATATCACCAGAGTTTCAGACCCCACGCGGTACTCCAGTTTTCCCACGTTGCAGCTTTCTTGGTCAAACATGAATTCTTGGCCTTTGATGATTACAGGTGAGATTGCCGGTACGAATCTCTTCCCGTGGAGCCAGGGACGCCCTAGAATCATGTCGTGCTCCTCATCCTCCTTGATTACATGAAACTTGGTTTTGGTGCGAGCAAAGTCCACCTTCAGATCCAGAGTAACATGACCATATATGTCTTGGAGCTTTCCTTTTGAATCTTTTGTTATCGTGGGATAATAGATGACATCCCGTCGAGAAATCCCAATTGCTTGAAGTGTCTTGATTGGAATCAAATTAACTATAACACCAGCATCAATTTGAACTTTCTTAAAATTCGTACCTTCGAGACGAGCAGAGATAATTGGTATCGGAACACGTTCTCCTGCCATCATCTCTGGTGTGGCTTCGCCGGGCTTCGGTTGAACCTTCTCAGGTATAGGTAGTTCTTTGCCGCTAGCAATCCAGCTGAGGGCAGCGAAAATGTTGCTTCGCTGACTTCTAGAAAATGTAAGAGCTCGCATAAATTCTCCATCAAATAATTAGCAGTTTGCTTGACAGATTCTCCGGAGATGGTGAAATTTCGAATGTTGGGTTGATGCTGACGTTGGTGTTGACGTTGAGGTTGGTGCTGAGGAAGTGGATTCTTATGCACACCCTCAGTCCCCAAGTTCAACTCTCCTGACTCGATCTTTTCGTTGAAGATTTGCTTGAGTCGATGACATTCGCTGGTGGGATGATTGACGAATCGATGAAAATGACAATACTTGGGATCAGTCATTTCTTGTGCTGTAGGCTCCCTCCGTACAGGAGGTAATTTGACGGCACCATCTTGAATCCACGCTTCCAGGAGCTCTATCACTTCGTCCATAGTACATGGGAAATCAGGAATCTTAGGGAATTCCCTTTGTTGTCGTGGTGCCTTTGGTGAAGGAGCATTAGCTGGGACCCGAGCCGGAGCTTGAGGTTGGGCCGGAGCTGCACGTTTTAGTTGTGGGGCCTCAGGAGTAGGCGCCTTCCTCTTGAAACCTTCAGTGATAGCATGAACTGAGTGAAGAGAGTTATATTGCTTGTTGACAAGTTGCTTGCTGGCACGCGTTTCACCACGACTTTCTTCAGCTTTTAAAGGCCTGGGCCTTTCTAGTAGTGCAGGTGCAGTAGTGGCAGATCGCTTGGCGGACTTATGGAGCTTGGTGAAATTGTCGATATCCAAATTCTCCAACAAGGCGCGATATACTGGTATCATTCCATTGATGCAAAGCTCCACCAACTGTACCTCTGTCACATTTGGATCATTGCAATCCACTGAACGAGTTCTGAACCTCGTTACGTAATCATCTGGATGTTCATTGTTTCGCTGATAGAGTCTCCCCAAATCGGAAAGAGTGAGTTGCTCAGACACGAAGAAGTATTTCTTGAGGAAAGCATTAACCATCTGGCTCCAGCTGAGAATGCTATTAGGAGCTAGGTTATTATACCAAGTATATTCCTTTCCCGTCAGAGATTTCGAGAATTCCTTGAGACATATAACTTGATTTCTTTCATGTATTCCCAATGATTCTAGGAAGCGAGAGATATGTTCTCGGGCATTCCCAATACCATTATACATCGAGAATGAAGGCATGACATACCCTTCAGGAAGTATGGAGGTTGATGACGACGAAATAAATCTGAATTCTCCACGTTCTGAGCTTGCAAAAGATTCTGTAAATCTTCACGAGTAACAAAGTTGTGTTGAAAACCCGTGCTTGGCTCACGTGTGGTGTGGACACAAGTGTCTTGATCATCAGGAATAACATGAATCTGAGAAGGACCCGCCCTGTTAGAATGAGCTGGGGAATCCGTACGTGTGAACCCTGGATTTGTTGGAGGCGTTAGCTTCTCTGAGAGAGATCTCAAACACGTCAGCAACTCCGTCTGGGTTTTCGCCATATTGTTTTGACTCAAGGCTAGATCTTGTTGGGTCTTCATGAGATCCACGATGCTAGGTGAGTCTTCAGTACACCTTGTTTCTCCAGTGCGGGGCCCAAAGAGGAAAGCTTATGTGCGGCTTGAGATAGGAGTGTAAGGAGTAGGAGAGATAGTGGTGTTGGTAGTCCCCACCATATGAGATAGGGCGGACGTGATATTGGATAGGATAGGCGTGGTGGAACTCACCAGAGGAGTTGACACGCCCAAGGGAGAAGAAGATAAGGTGGACCCTATCTGGGTTGAGGTAGAAACGAAATTAGGGTTTCTGGTTGTGATAGGGCTCACGGTTTGGGCAGGTGTAATAATTCACATGAATTCTCTATTAAGAAACTAGCCTCTTGACTTACTGGTTTTTCGTAGGTGGTGAAACTTTGGATGCGTCTAGGTGGGTTGGTGGCCTTATGGTGCGGGCCTTCAGTCCCCAGTCCCCTGTTGACAGAGTTATCTCCCATCTCAGCGTATTGCCCGGCTATTGCATAGAGTTGTTGGAAGGCGCGGGGATGGAAGCTCCCCATTAATTCTTGATGACGTGGCTCCATCCCTCCTATGCAAATCTCCACCAATTGTGACTCGTTTATCTCCCTATTATGATAATCCAAAGCTTTGGCTCTGAACCTTCGTACGAAATCTTCTGGATCCTCCTCTTCTTCCTAATAAGTCTTTACCAGATCTGAAAGACTAACTTGGTTAGGAATGGGGGAATTATTTGTGGGAGTGACATTGATAGTGGCCCCCACAACATGAGGCGTGATAGCAAGTGGCAAAGGCAAAGTAGGGCCCAAACTGAGATAATGGGTGATGGCAGGAGTGAAAGGAGGAGATGAGTTGGGTCCCACTAGAGAGGGGACGTCATTAGGAGTGATAGTAGTCACGTTTTTGGTGGTGAGGACAGCAGTGGCGTCTTGGTTGGTTGCCCCTGTAGCAGATAGGGACATGTTGGAACAAGATAGGGATAAGGTGGACCCCTGCTGGACGTTTTGGAGAGGTGAGGATGAAGTAGGCGTGGTGGATCCCACCAGAGGAGATGACACGCCCAAGGGAGGAGGGGATAAGGTTGGCCCCCTCTGAGTTGAGGCAGAGGCAAAATTAGGGTTAGGGTTTGAGCTCACGGCTGGGATTGTGGGGCCAGAGGTTATGGCGCCACTTGCTTGGGTGTTCATGACCCCACTTGCAGGCAAACTCGTGGGAATAATAGGGTTACTTGGAGAATTTGTATTCTCTGAATTCTGCCTCCTGGTTTCAACCATATCTTCTTAAAACCGAGATAATGACCTCCCACTGTGGTCGCCAAATGTTTTAGGTATAAAACAATAAAGAGAATTTTGAGGGTAAAGTGTGAAGTGTGATAATGTAATAAAAGATGGTAATGAATTCGAGAGGTCAAGATCGAACAAGACTCGCCTAAACCAAGAAATGGCCGTTCGAGTATTGCTCCAGTTACAAGAAGAGGATTTTAGGATTGGTTTAGGGAGGGAAGCAGAGAAAGATGAGATCAGCGAATTGCTATGATTTTCTGTGATGTTGATGATTGAATTGCTAAAGAAGTTTGAATATTCATTTCTCACTAGATGTTGAATGCTGAATGAGAAGAGTTAATCAATGATCGATGAGATTGATTGATTAAACTTGCACTGAATTAAACTGTTTGTTCTTGCTGGAGAACTTGTTGTTTCCAAACTAGTCGAGTGACCTATTTATAGCAATAGAATTCCAACTGATCTCGTAAGAAGTGGAAGAAGTGGAAGAGTGGGAGTGTGGAGTAAGTGGGGAAAGTCTTGCGCCTATTATTAGGGAAGAATGAACCGCCCAATACTCTATCCCATCTTCTCAGCAACGTTCACACGACTTAGTTTCTTTCCCGTTGAGTGATTGAGCCGTTGCAATCACACGTGCCGTAGACCGCCAAACCAAAACCCTAAAAGAATATCCCCCCATGTAACTTACTTGATTCTCGTAAGATTTGATAAGATTTGTTAAGATTTGTTAAGTCAAAGATGACTAAGTGCAAGTCGTACCAATTACTTGGTAAACTCAGGACTTTGCAATAAGATAGAGATTAAGCGATAAGCTTTGAATATCTCTTTAAGATTTGGTTTAAGGATTGAGCCGGGCAATCGCCATTTAAACCAATGAGACAAATCCAAGGGTTGAGCTAGCAACCGCCATTAGATAAGATAAGGTGAGTCTAAGGATTGAGCTATGCAATCGCCAATTAGACTGAGAGGATTTCAGCAACTCTCTGTGGCAACAGTCAAATAAATACGACTTTCGGTTTGCCATAAATATGAGAAATTGGCTTGTGGCATGTAATGCACCAATTCTCTGAGTAATGAAGACATATGAATGTCTAAAATAATATAGGTCATAGCCATGAGCCATGATTAAGAATTATAGCACTGATTTATAGAAGCAAGTCCATAATCAGGAAAAAACAGACGAATGATGCTATCACAGCGTAGTCATCATCAAGAATGCATAAGCATTGCCAATACAAGACCTAAAGATAGGCCATGATGATCATAATAAGCCATGTTACATGGTATGATAATCTTATTAAGAAATTAGGTATAGGGCTCAAAGGATGAGCAATAACATTTATGTTATTTTCAGATTTCTGTACAGTTTGCATGTTGTTCATTAGTAAAATCGGCTAGGCCAGCCTCTATTAGATAAAAATCTGAATTTTTAGTATGTTATAGGAAATTCACAGAGGAAAATATTTCGTGAAGGAAGCATCTCCTAATTCCTTACGGATTGGGCTGTAAAAATCACGCCATGGAGAAATACGTGAGCAGAACTGTCAGATTTCCGAATTTGATTAGGAAACTAGAGTATTATGGACTAAGTAAAATCCATAATCCTCTAGGATTTGGATCAGTGGGACCCATAAGTAGAGAGGAGGCTAGAAAAGAATATATCCTAGTCTCAAGAGGGCAACTAGAGCCCGTGGGAGAAGAAGATCTCATGGCTCTTCGTGAGCACAAGGAGGGAAAACCGTAAGCCCCCCCACCAAGATTTAGTCGCGCCCTGACTTCGGGCCTCCAAGATTTGGCCAAGGCAAAGTCATGGGGCTCCAAAATTAGGCCAGGGCAATAACATGGGTATCCATAATTAAGTCGAGGAGGTGGCGTGGGCACCCAAGTGCCAAGGCACGCCAAAGACATGGATATCCAAGATTAGGGCAGGGATTAACCTTGGGCCTCCAAAGAGAGGGGGCGTGAAGCATTGGCGGGGCTGTAGGCCAAGGAAAGTGGCCAAAGCTAATGGTGGGCTAAGCTAGGCGGGAGCTAAGCTAGGCCGTAAAGGGTGAAGGCCAAAGTGTTGGCGGCTAAAGCCAATGGCGGGTTAACGCTAGGCCAAGAGCCAAGGAATGTGGGCAGTGGCGTGAGGCTTTGGTGGAACTAGGCTTAGGCGGGAGCTAAGCTAGGCCATAGGCCACGAAGTGAAGAAGGCGGATTAGGTTAGGCCAAAGTGTTGGCGAGGTTAAGCCTAGGCCATAGGCCAACGGCCAAAGCTAATGGCGGACTAAGCTAGGTGGGACTAGGCTTAGGCCAAGAGGGTAATGGCCAGAGCTAATGGCGGGCTAAGCTAGGCGAGAGCTGAGCCAGGCCATAATCCAATGAATGACCGTGTATACTCCTCCTTTGCTAAGTGGCGTGAATGGCCTAAGATTTTGGCTCAAGCATGAGCTAGGCTAACGCGTATGCGTAGGTATTTTATTGTATAGGCTAGGGATTGTGGACGATGCTACCAGGCTAGGGTCGTGAGACATCCAAATACAGCTAATGGTAATTTAAATATCTTATCCCTACTATAAAATAAATTCATACTTTTTCTTGAGCCATCCCAGGACGCCAGAGATTGATGCGAAATTACTCCTGTGACCTCTTCACCAAAAACCACCATCAACATTAAGTCCCCTGCGCAGCATGGAACCGTGAGTGTTCCGGGGTGAGCATAGAGTTGATGGACCAGCCGCCTCCGCATAGAAGCCTTAATCACGGACATGGAGTCCAAACAGGACCTTGTACTTTGGAGTACTCGCATAAGCTTCACTTGTGATAATCTTGAAATCTTATTCATGACTCTTTTGTGCAGCCAACTCCGCCTAATCAGAAGTTCGTTAGCGTCGCAACACAAGAGACCAATACTGAAACTGTATCCTTCGGCGTCAACCGTCTTCCGGGTGGAGTATCATTTTTCCCCAGCTAGAAACAACTCCATGGCGACTCCTTTAAGTGATAATCAAGTCCCCAATCCGTTTGCAAAGGATTGGGTAACGGTAAGATTTCATTCTCTTTGCGACATTTTCACTTTTAGTAAAAAAGTAAAAATCCCGTCAGATTTTTCTGTTTCGAGTCGCGTCACGAGAATGGCCATAAAATCTTCATCCGATGGCGGATTTCGATGATTGACCCCAATTTAGAAAAAGGACTTCAGTAGCTTTCACCTCAAAGAAGAAAATCTGGATTCCATGCTGTTTTGCTTGTTATTTCATGTGCCACAAAGTAACGCCACGTCCAGGAATGCTGCAGTCTGTACGCTGTTTAGTAGAAAAATCATTCCGGCCATTAGATTGCTCCAAAAATTAAGCCCTTTTAGCACGTGATAGGAAACATCCATACGAACAACTCTCGTGAAGGAAGTTTCTTCATATCTCTTACGGATTAGTACAGATTTTGAGTCTTTCGCTGTACTTCGTAAAAATTCAGACGTCAGAAAATTACTTCTTCAAGATAACGTCGTGAATCCTTTGATATATCTTCTTTCAATGACTTTTCTTCTTTATTTGATGTAGGATGAACCTGCTTGTTTGCTCTTGTAGCCTTCTGAGGATAATGAAGAAGCGAATGACAGCTACTTCGTTGGTAAAAGATTAGTGATGGTCAAAACCTCGGTAAGGATTTTGACGATGTTGCTGATGAGAATCCTCCTATTGCTGAGGTAAATTCAATCATCCTCTTATGTTAAGCTTTCATCATATAGCTTGAAACATATTATTAAACTTCTGTTTACGTTGAACCTTTCTTTCAGATCGTTATCAGAGAGATTCAAGTTTCTGAAGAGGTTGACATCACTGGCGTGGATGCTCCCACCCAGTGGGCTCTTTGCGAGTTTCCTCATGCTGGTTTGGCATATGATCTCCCTCATGAAATAATTCTCCCTGGTCATATACTAGTGGAAGGATTTAATGTCCCTGAGGAACACGTCCCACTGTATAGGAGGATATGGGCCCGTTACGGTCACCTCATCACTGCAGGAAGGCGTGACCACTTGAATACACTTGCTGGTGTCGTGGCTGATCTTATGGGTCTGATTTCGAAGATGTATGCCACTCCTCTCACGGAGACGACAGATGAGGAGTTAGATGAAGCAGAAGAGTTGTTTGCTTCATTCAAAGACTTCAAACCTAATTTGTTGTGGCTTCAGGCGAGGATCCAGTTTATCCGAACAAGGCGTGCTGCTGTTGGCAAATTCACCCAGGATTTGGTGACGCAAGAGGAGAGGTATTATGCCACCATGACCGAGGAACTTCGTAAGTTGACTGAGAAGACGGAAAAGAAAGCTGCTGACATAGCCTTATTGAAGAAGGCGGTTGATGAAGGAGCGAAATCCTCGCTGGATGGGTGTTTCTAAGAGACTTCAGGAGTAAAAGAATCTTATTTGTTTTTATTTGGTTTTATGAACAAGGGGTTTGTAGGAATTGATGGTTTTGAACTCATAGGTTTTGAGTTTTTGAATGAAATTGTTAAAAGGCAAGAGATTACTTGCACTTTTCTTTTGAAGGAATTAGAGAGTGAATCTTCATATCTTCTTGAGCCATTTGCCATTGACCACCATGTTTGAGAGTCGCTGATGTATTGCACTTATCGCGTATTAGGCATGACTCGAGATATAACATAAGGTCCCTCCCAGTTTGGTGTGGACCCCGAAATAGAAGTTACTCTTCGGTTAGTGCGTCGCATAACCTTATCTTGAAAAGCAGCCTTAGGAACCCATGACATCCCAGGTGTCTTTTTCTTATAAGACCGTTGCTTTGCCCGAACCCACCTATTGGAAGTGGCCTTGATTTCCTCCTGAGGTGCCTCAGCGGGCTTGATAGACTTGATGCAATCAAGTCCCCAAGTCGAAGAATCATCCAACCCTTGTGTAGGGGTATGTTGGATAGGATTTCCATGAACTAAATAATTTTGAATAAAGTATTTCAAATCACTATCACATACCTCTTTGAATATCACCAGAGTTTCAGACCCCACGCGGTACTCCAGTTTTCCCACGTTGCAGCTTTCTTGGTCAAACATGAATTCTTGGCCTTTGATGATTACAGGTGAGATTGCCGGTACGAATCTCTTCCCGTGGAGCCAGGGACGCCCTAGAATCATGTCGTGCTCCTCATCCTCCTTGATTACATGAAACTTGGTTTTGGTGCGAGCAAAGTCCACCTTCAGATCCAGAGTAACATGACCATATATGTCTTGGAGCTTTCCTTTTGAATCTTTTGTTATCGTGGGATAATAGATGACATCCCGTCGAGAAATCCCAATTGCTTGAAGTGTCTTGATTGGAATCAAATTAACTATAACACCAGCATCAATTTGAACTTTCTTAAAATTCGTACCTTCGAGACGAGCAGAGATAATTGGTATCGGAACACGTTCTCCTGCCATCATCTCTGGTGTGGCTTCGCCGGGCTTCGGTTGAACCTTCTCAGGTATAGGTAGTTCTTTGCCGCTAGCAATCCAGCTGAGGGCAGCGAAAATGTTGCTTCGCTGACTTCTAGAAAATGTAAGAGCTC
>JAJJMA010256190.1:11772-23534 GCA_023529015.1 Papaver nudicaule | reverse complement strand
TTGTTTTCAAAGGATAAACAAAACTCATGTTGTTGATTTCTTCCAACAACATGTATTTTTAAAACTGAAATCCTCCCAGATTTGGTTTTTTGGCCTAAAAAACACCATTAATGGAGGAGCAGAGGGTTTTCTGAAAAGTGTCCATGTCACTGACGTTGCTGACTTCACTTCAAACAAAACCTGATGAATCAACCAACCTTCTTACCAGTTTTAACTTATCCAATCATTTTCTTGTCCTTTTCCTTAAATATTTTTAAAATGTTTTGAAAAGGCGTACAAATTTCTTGGATCTCTGAAACTGTCAGGTGACAACTAGCACTTGTCGAGTTACACTCTGACAGGAAGGTTCAACCTTGATTTTGTTTTTCAGGAGGAATCATGAAGACTGCGAGCACCACAGACTCTGGAAGGGACCCTCCGAGGAGGACAACCAGAAGTGGATTGCAGGATATGGATCGTGAAGTCCTAGAGGTTACTGTCGCCTCTGGTGAAAGTGCACCTCCAGGTTTTCCGGCAAAGGTGCCTCAGAGCACCAGTAATGGGGTTCTGGGGAAGACCACAAACACTGCAGAGAAAGGACCCTGGGCACAAGGAAAGAAGGGTACTACCAGTGGCATACTTGTGAAAACCAAACCCTTGACAGAGGTTTATCACGCCAAGCCCCCTCAGAAAAAACCTGCCTCCGAGGTAACGGTTATGAGGGCGGAAGTTGAATCTCAGAGAGAAGAAGAGGACTTGGATCTGCACACGACATACTCAAACAGTTCTACTGAGGAATCTCTGGAGGGAAACGTTCAGATCATCGACGTTCTAAACGGACTTCCCAGAGGGAAGGTCCCAGAGAAAGGTCGAGAGAATACCTCTGGGAAGGGTGAACCCTCCAGAGCAGTTATAGGAGTCTCGGGGAAACTACGTGAAGGTACCTATGGGAGGGTGAACCCTCCAGAGGAGCGAGGAGAACCTCCAGAGAAAATGGGCACTCTGGAGAAGACAAAACCACCCAGAGGGTGAAGCCAACTCGTGCCGAGAAGGGTAAGTCTGTTGTCAGAGACCCAGAATCCACCCCAGAGGACACCAAGAGAGCACGAAGGAACAAGATCAGAACTCTGAGGAGAAAGATCTTTAAGCTCTCTGAGGCTAACAAGAACCTGCGGAAAGAAAGGGTCGTGATTACTGATAGTGACTTATCTGATTCCTCGGACGATGAGGAAGAAGATAAAAGAAACTTGAAGTATAAGAGACCCAGAGATGATCCAGTCGCTGAAGTGATTCTGGAAGACTCCTCGAACAATGAATCTGAGGAAGGCTACGTAGAGCCATCTCTGCAAGACATCCTGGCGGCCCGAGAAAGGAAAATTCGGGAGCTGCAAGAAGAGGTAATCTCAGGAAAGCTATGGTGGCGAGTATCGAGGACAAACCAAAGTTCATCAGAAATGAAGGGAATCGATTGGCAGAGGTAATGGATGATGCTAAGCGCTCACCATTCACCTCAGAGATCAATGCCCTCCCGATACCCAAACGATGTACATTGAACTTCCAGAGCAAGTTTGATGGTACGAGTGATGCTATTCATCACATAAAGGACTATAAAATGTCTCTAATGCCATGGCAAAATCGACAAGGGGTTATGTGTAAATTCTTTCCCGGGAGCCTCAAAGAGGAAGCTCTGACCTGGTTTAACTCCTTAGAAAAAGGAAAAATCACGTCGTACGCACATCTCCAAGAGGTCTTCTTAGAGAATTATATGCATAACAGCAAAGTCAAACTCGGAATTGAGCGACTATTCGTCCTCAAAAGATGAAGGGGAGAATCCCTCAGAAGCCTAGTTGACGGGTGGAGGAAACTATGTGCTGAGATTGGGAAGGTCCCTGCCGCCTATGCTATCATTGGCTTCAAAAATTCTTTGAACAAGACAGATCCCCTCTTCGTCAGGCTATGGAATGAGACCCCAGACAACCTGGAAGATCTTAGGAGAATACAAGAAGAATTCATAGCGCTAGAGGAGACGCAGGATGACACTTACGACAAGTTCCTCTCTGGGAATACGAGTAGAGGGTCAAACGTGGTGGAACCACAGCCCCACATCACTCATTCTCAACCTCCTGCTACTGTCCCTACCTCTTATATTAAGAGAAACAAGTCCAGAGAATTCAGAGGCAAAGGATCAGCTAAGGATAACAAAAAACGGGATTTTGACGACGCCACCTACACTAAGTTTAACACTCCAAGGTCCACCATTTACAAGGAAATCAAGGGCAAGCTCCCCCTTGAGGATCCTATTGGAAAGGGTATCCAACCTGATTACTGCAAGAACGGTAAAGATTACGGTGAGCTGCATGAATGGAATGGGCACACTCTCGACAAATGCAGGCATTTAAGGAGAGAGATGGAGAAACTAGTAAGCAGTGGAGAACTAAAAAAGTACATCGCCAAAGACTCTGGGAATGCCCAGAAGGCGGTGGAATAAATATTCATGGTTGAGATGCCCAGAGAGGCACAACATCTCAACTGCAACACCATTAACCATTCTGTAGAGATGCCCTCCGAGTCATCTCTGGGGCGAAACTCTCTGGAGAGAATCCATAAGAGAAATGCAGATAGGGAAGAAATATTCAGTATGGCTCTTGAACTCCCCATGGAGGAATGGATGAAAAGGCCAGTTTCATTCTCAGCTTCCGAGGTACCCCTGAATGGGAAAACTCACAACGATCCTCTAGTAGTGACCATGATGATCGGGCAGTGGGGCATCCCAAAGATTCGGGTGGATGGAGGAAGCTCCGTGGAAATCTTGTTCTACAGCACATTCGTGAAGATGGGCCTGAAAGATGAGTGCCTAATCTCCTCAACCTACATGGTATACGGATTCAATGGCTTTTCCACTAAGCCCAAAGGAGAAATAACTCTGGAAGTACACACTGGAAAAATCATTACCTCTACGACATTCTGTGTAGTTGACGTTGTTTCACCATACTCTGCTATCATGGGCAGATGGTGGATTCATGGTATTAAGGGAGTTGCCTCCACTTACCATCAACGACTACGATTCCCCACTCAAGAGGGAATTGCTGAGATTATGGGAGATCCCAGAGAAGCTAGATACTGCTCAGAGGTAGATGTGAGAAACTGTGTGGAAAAAGTTAATACTCCCAGAAACACCAAGAAGAGGATTCTGGAGCAGGAATGCCAGAAGGAAATCGATGAATTCATCGAATGTTCCACCTCTGCGAGGGTCATGCGGCAAGCAATCGCCAAGAACAAGGGAATTGGGGACAGAGAAGAGGAGAAGGCCATTAGACTAGCTTGCCTAGAATCAATGGTCCAGAAACTCAAGGAAAAAACTGTCCACCAAATCTCTGAGGATACCCAGATGGTTGACGCCTCTAAAAAGTTATATCAATCAAAGGCTCAGACTGAATTAGGCCCCCATAAGCCTGTATTCTACACGTCTGAGCCGACAAAGGAAGTGGATATTGTAGGCCCAGACACACCAAAGATGGTTAAAATTGGGACGCTCCTAGATCCAGACCTTGAAAAAGAACTCGTAGGGATGTTGATGAGATATGTCGATGTGTTTGCATGGAAGATGGAGGATATACCGGGAATCGACCCCGAATTATGTCTCAAACATCTGGGAGTTCCCACAGACATAAGCCACCATCATCTCCGAATCAATCCAGGTGTCAAACCTGTGAGGCAGAAAATACGGAAAATCGCCCCAGTATATCAGGAAGCAGTCCAGAAAGAGCTTCAGAAGATGGAAAGGGCAGGAGTCATTCGGGAAGTGCAGTACCCACTATGGATTTCAAATATGGTACTGGTCTCGAAGAAAAACAACGCTGGGGTACGGATATGCATCGACTTTAGTGATCTAAATAAGGCATGCCCCAAAGACAGCTTCCCACTCCCGAGCATAGATCAACTAGTTGATGCTACCTCTGGGAACAAACTGTTATCATTCATGGATGGTTATTCAGGCTATAACCAAATTCCTCTGGCGCAGGAAGATGGGGAGCATACTGCATTTTTCACTCCCAATGGGCTGTACTATTATATTCAGACTCAAAAATGCAGGGGCCACCTATCAGAGGCTGATGTCCAAGATATTCTTACCTTGGATTCACAAAACTCTGGAGGTATATGTAGACGACATGCTTGTCAAAAGCAAAGAATCCAGACATCACGTCAGAGATCTTGAAGAGATTTTTGCCCAGATTAGGAAATTTCGTATGAAGATTAATCCACTCAAGTGTGCATTTGGAGTCACCTCTGGGAAGTTCCTAGGCTACATGGTCACAAAGGAGGGTATACAGGTAGACCCTGAGAAGGTCAGAGCTATCACGGAGATGCCCTCACCAGTAACTCGGAAGGACATCCAGAGGTTGAATGGGAGATTGGCTGCATTGGGGAGGTTCATTGCAAGATCTTCCGACAAAATCAAACATTTTTTCAATATCCTAAAGAAGGGCCAGAAGATGGCATGGAGTAAGAAATGTGAGGAGGCGTTCTACAACATCAAAAAGTATTTGACAACAATGCCTATGCTACAAAAGCCTGAACCAGATGAACCCTTGTATGTTTATCTAGCAGCCACCTCCCACTCTATCAGTGCAGTACTCTTACGCATAGTGGAAGGTGAGGAAAGGCCCATCTACTTCATCAGTAGAACTCTGGGGCCTGCCGAAAAGAATTACTCTAAGATTAAGCAGATAATTCTGGCGCTGGTATTTGCTTCTCATAGATTGAGAACATACTTCCACGCTCACCCCATAACTGTGATCACCAAACTGCCCATCGATTCAGTACTCAGAAACTCTGAAAGGGCTGGTAGGATCTCAAAGTGGGGAGCTCAGATCAAACAATTTGGAGTACAATACCATCCTCAAACTCCCATCAAAGCCCAAGCGGTTGCTGACTTCTTAGCAGACTTCCCTCTGGCCGAAGAACAGGAACTCGAAGATATACCTGGTTTTGAGGATGAACTGGAAGACCCCCAGAGCTTCTGAGGGCGGAAAATCCTACCAGGTGGGAAGTGTTTGTTGAGGGGTCAAAGAACATTGATGGGGCAGGCAATGAAATGGTGTTTACAACTCCTACTGGAAGAAGAATTGTACACAACTTGAGACTCGAATTTCCCACCACAAATAACATAGCGGAGTAAGAGGCGGTCATACACGCTCTGGGGTTGATTTGTGAGATGAAGCTCAGAGATGTAAGGCTAACAAGTGATTCACAGCTAGTGGTAAGGCAGATAGAGGGAAGATATCAAACTCTGGACCCATGCCTACAAGCCTACCACAAGAAAGCTCAGGAATACATAAACAAGATACCAGGCCTCGTACTCAGGCACATCTCTAGGAACAACAATCGACATGCAGATGCTCTGGCATTCATTGCGTCAATGTTGAACGACCCTAAGATTGCTAGCATCAGAGTAGACAGGGTTCTACTACCCTCAGTACCTCTGAAAGAGCTAAATGCCCCAGAGCCAGAAGTGAAGGTATTCACTGCTGAGATGAGAGAAGAGCCGTCCTCTAACGATGGACCCACAGAAGAGGATTGGAGAATACCTATTCACCAATACTAGAGAAGAAAACGCTTCCAGGAGAACTAGGATACAACCATAAAATAGCCGCACGGTCTAAGAACTACAGGCTACGAGATGGAATCCTATACAGGCAATCTCCTCTGGGACCGCTGCTCAGATGTCTCTCCAAAGAGCAAGGAATTGAAATTCTGAAGGCTATCCATTATGGGGACGCTGGCAACCACTCTGGAGGGACATCTCTGGCAATCAAAGCTAAAACATATGGGTACTTCTGGCCACACATGCATGTGGACGCCAAAGAAATGTCCAGAAGATGTGAAGCCTGTCAAAGGTATGACAAGAGAATCCATGCCCCAGCTACAGAACTACACTCTTTCACTAGCCCCTGGCCCTTCGCCAAATGGGGGATAGACATAGTAGGTCCTCTGGAGACTGGAACAAAGAAAAGACGGTTTCTGATTGTCGCGACTGACTACTTCACCAAGTGGGTAGAGGCGAAAGCCCTGGCTAAGATACGTGACAAAGATGTATTCAAATTCATATTTGAACAAATCATCTGTCAGTTTGGGATACCTGCTGCCATAACCACTGACAATGGTGCTCAATTCAGAGGGAAAAAGATCAACATGTTATGTAATAACTTTGGCATCAAGAGAAACAATTCTACCCCCATATATCCAGAGAGTAATGGCCAAGCTGAGGCCACAAATAAGACTATCGCTGATATTCTGAAGAAGACTCTGGATGGACATTGGAAAGATGGTGCGAACAGTTACATAACGTTCTCTGGGCCTACAAGACGACAAAAAGAAGAACCACATGAGAGTATCCATTCTATCTCACCTTTGGGGGAGAAGCTATCATACCAACCAAAGTTATGATACCTACAACCAAAACTGAGGCATGGGAGAACGATTTAACATCAGACTTGATGCTGGCACGGCTTGAGACCTTGAGGAAAAACGAGAAGTGGCCCTCCAGAAGATAGAGAATTACCACCGAAGACTCGCCAGAGAATACAACAAAAGAGTTGGCCTGCGAGAATTCAATGTGGGAGATCAGGTCCTGCGAGAAATTCCTCTTTACCAAAGAAAGAAGGGAAAGTTCTCTCCTACCTGGGAAGGACCCATGAAGATCACTGAAAAGGCGGGGGGTGGGGCGTACAGACTCCTGAAGCAAAATGGAATCAAACTCCAGAGGCCATGGAACGCTAGATATCTCAATCCCTATTACCCCTAAATACTTCAAGAAGTCTCAAAGCCCGTACAGGGAAATGTCTCTCAGAGCTTTGTAATGCTATGTACAAAATAATATTAAGTACTTTTGAAAACAATCATGTACAACCTTTGGAATATTAATAAAATCTTTTGTTATTATTATGTCTACGTTCTCAGAAAATTCGAAGATGTCTCTTTCCTTCTATTTTCGAAGCTCTCAGAAAATTTGAAGATGTCTCTTTCCTTCTATTTCCGAAACTCTCAGAAAATTACAAGATGTCTCTTGCCTTGAATTTTCGAAGCCCTCAGAAAATCACAAGAATGTATCTAGCCTTGGATTTCGAAGTACTAGCCATACAACCCACGCCCAGATCTAACGAATAGGCATTCGTCCCTCAACATGCAGGGCAAAGACCCCGAAAGGGTATTTCAGGTACGAGGGAGGTGCACACTCCCCCAATGTTGCCCATTACCTTAATCTATGGACAGATCTCTTACCCATACGACTCAGATTCCCTAATAACATTTTAGGATGCCATTTTGGAGATGCAGGCTGAGGGATGGCTCCCCTCACGAAACACCCCAGAATGAATGAACTCTCAAAATTCACCTTAGATAAAATTTCGTCATCATGACCAAGGTAGTACAGTTATGACCTCGTTCGGCTTAGTGGCCACTAAGTCCTTCGACCAACATGGAATCTTCGTCATGATGAAGTAAAATTTTTTGGTAAGACTTTACAAAGTTGTTGAGCCTCTAAGGGACAAAGTGTTGAAAAACACACAGCCTAAGACAAACATGGTCTAAGGAAAAAACATTGTCTAACTCTGAGGGCACGAAAGTGACAAAACAAACACCCATACATTCACATCAATAAGGGTCAGAAGTGTTTTCCCCCCCAAGCTTGGGAGCGCCCAGAAAAACAATTAAAAGTATTTGTTGTTCACCAAGAACGACCAATATACACACCACCAAGAGTAAAGTCAGTTAAAAAAAAAGGGAAGGAGAAAGATAGTCAATCTTCAGCAAGATTGGAGGGAGAAGGTCCTCACTCTTCAGTATCAGCCTCTTGATTCTGAGGGCACTCGTTCTCTGGCTCCTCAACCTCTGGCTGCTCCCCCCATCCTGCTCTCCGAGCTCCAAGCCTTCCTCGACCTCAGAGGTTGGTACACCCTCAGGCTCTTCAGCCTCCGAGATTGGAGCACCTCTGGAAGCAGACGCCTCAGAGTCTTTGGAAGGAGCAACAGTTTCTTTCAAAACAACCATGAATTTAGGAGATGCCTCAGGAGTCTTCTGAGCCTGAATGGAGCGGAGAAGATCATCATACTTGGACCTTCAACGTTTGTTCAAGGACTTAGTTGCTTCAGAAGCTTCCTCTGAATATCGCTTATGGAGATCGTCATCATGCTCTTTCATCTCCTTTTCAAATCCTACAACCCTGGCCTTCAGAGTCTCTTTCTCAGCCCTGAGAATCTCAAACTGCAACTTCAACTCCTCAAGCTCTCTAGCTTTTCCTGAGGAATGAACAAAGCAAACATGAGAAGACAGGAAAAACGCCAAGACAAGTAAAGAAATCTGAGGCCTATTCTAATCTACCTTTCGAGTCAGATATGATAGTCCTCAGAGTCTGCTCAGTGTCCAACCTGGCAGAATTAAGCTCACTATATTGCTTCTCTAGAAGGGTTAAGGCATGAGCATCCATGGGGCAAGCATTAGCATGCTTTGCCATGGCATCACGCAACCTTCTAACAAGCTCATTTGCAGCATCTAACTCATCAGCCGCACGCTCAGAGGCATCCTTATAATCCTCAATCTGATTGATCATAGGTTGATGATCCTTTTGCCACCGCACAAAAGTCCTGACTTGGTCTTTAGACCTCGTTTGGCAGACTCTAAACATTCAATCTGGGACTGAGATTCTCTAAGCTGTCTATGAAGACCTTCAACAGTCAGAGTGTTCCTCTGAGAGATTGGCAAACATACTTTGGATCTTATCCTCATGAGTATTCGCCATCTTATCCAAATCAGTCTCCAAGGAACGGATTTGACTATCCCTAAGAGTGAGTTCATTTTGGTAGTCATTACGATCCCTCTCCCACTGGACCTTAGCTTGATGAAATTCGACTAAAGGAAAAGGACTATTTTAGGTCCCAGAAAAAGTGTGCAAAATTAACTAGAAGACACCGAGGAGAGTTACCTTTCTGAAGGTTCAGACTCTTCTGAAGCTCGGAGACCTTTCTCTGAGAGTCTTTAAGTTGACCGTCCAGAGCTCGGGAGGATACTTGAGAGCTAGCTGAAAAAGATGCAAAGGCATTCTGGACCTGAAAAGGAATCCCATAATCAGGAAACTAGCGACAAGACTTAAGAAATAGTAAGAAGGGTGAATCTCGCTTACCAGCAAAGGAATATTCTCTAGGGCAACAACTCTGGCCTGCTACTCAAAACTTTTGATCTGGAAGTCAGGAGCAAGGAGAGTGGCAACGACACTGGAGGCAGTCCCAGAAACAACCAGAGAACTGCCAGGGGGAATCACCAAAGTACTTTCTTTCTTAGAAGACCTAGCCTCATGCTGAACTAGCACAACATCATCCTTGGGAGTCTGATCTCTCAAATCTGCGACTTGAGAAGATTTACCCGTGGAGGATTGGGTTGGTTGGACAATGACCACATATTCCTCCTGTTTGGACTGGAAGGTTTCATAGAAAGGCACGTCTACGGACTCTGGGCCATCATCTCCATAGTCTACCGCCAGTCTCCGAGCATCGGCAGGAGGTTTGGAAGCTACAGTCCTCCCTTTCTCGGAGGAGACAACGACCTTCTTCCCAATTTGCCTAGCAGGCTGCGAGAATAACTCTCAGAGTTAAAAAATAGGGGCAAATGTGGGACACATACTCAGAAAGCTAAGGCAAATATTTTTTACCTCTGAAACTTCTCCTCCCTTGCGCTTCCTAGAGGCACCGCCACTGGACCAAACATTTATCCATGGGAGATAAGAAGGGAGATCCTCTAGAGACTTGGGAGTCTCCAGAACGGGATTCCCACTGAGGGCCAACATGCCAGTTAGGATCATTGGACTTGCGGACGAAACCCCATTGAGAAATCTCACTGCCGCCTGGAGGGTCTACATCCCCCAGAAGCAGAGGGCCCCCCTCCTCTCATCCGCACTCTTCCTCTGAATGCTCACTCCAAAACCCTCAAAAGAACTGTCCCTCCTAACATGGGTTATCCGATAGTTGCGCCTAAAATTCTCCACAGTGTAGAATTTAGCATCCTCAGGGTCAACGGAAACTTTCTCAGACTGAAAGAGAATTCTTCCCCGAGCTCTGGAGGCACACTCGGCAAGGATCCTGCAAGCTGTATTGTTCAACTGGAACAGACCTCTGGGAGAGTCCACTCCAGAGGCCAGAGCACGATACAAAAAGGAATCTCTGGGACTCCAAAGAGGAATATGGAGGCCAGAATCAAGTGGAGCCTTGGTGACAATAATTCGGGTCCTACTCCGATTGCTCTCCCTCAAGAGCTCTGGAGTGATAACACCTTCACTCCTCTGAGGAGTAGCCCATGAGATCTGGAATCTGGAGTCCAGATGATGCTTTCCTCAGAGAGTTCTCAAACAATTCGGATCTTCATCCCTCTCAGAGGAGGTCGAAGTTCTGAAACAAAAACAACCCCAAAACAAAGGAAAACTGAAACTTAGGTTTTCCCTTGGAGCAACTGTTCATAACAGTGAAGAAATCAAGGATTTCTTTGAAATCAAAGAAATTACCAAAGATCACAATGAACAAAACTAACCTTTTTGGCGCCACTGTTGTCTGAAACCAAGCTTTTAGTGAATAAAAGTAAGGCGGAGAAGACGATGAACAGTGGAGCAAAGATTTTCGGCAGAGAAAATCTCTGAGGAAAGAGAATAAAAAGGAAATAAAGGTCTTGGAAAGACCAAGGATTTCTTTTTATATCCAACCTCTGAAAAAGGTGGGTTACTCAACCGGCGCTTCCAGTTATTCAGTTATTTGGCGACGTGTCCAAATCCTGGAGCATAGGCTGGAGCACGTGTATGATGTCACCCTTCGACAAGATTTTCTTCCGAACTTACCCTTTGGGAAGTTAAAAAGAAAAGGAGCAAACTGTAGGTACCAGAAATTTGATGGACACGTGTCACCATCCTAAGGGCAGTAACAAGTTAGTGAATACACCGAGAGGTATATGATAAACCCTAAAAGTAACTGACCGCACCCAACTCAAGGATGAGGCGCATGTAAAGTGCGACAGGAAAAAGCACGGGTAAGGTTGAGGGTACTACAGAGGCATTAAATGCCAAGTCAGAAAGAGGAATACAGCTGTTTAGCACCAGTCAAACCTAGGGTTTCTCTGAGAATGCGGTCAAACAGTCTGGAAGATACAAGACTGAGATTATTCTCTGGAAGGTCCCATTGGGGACTGGACTCAGAAATACTCTCCGAAAAGACGTGGTACGATAGGAACTAAAGGAGTCATATTCTGGAAGGTGCATTGCAAGGGACATTCTGAGCGATGGCGTACTAGAAAACGGACACCAGAGACCGTACGGTGTCTCTGGAGGGCTCAAGCACACTTCTGGAGGGTATCTCAGAGACGGACATCCAGAGAGAAGGACTCCCAGAAGGGATTGCGTATCTCGAGGAATAAATAGAAATAGTTTAGTTTCCATAGCTCTTGTAATACTGGAATATGTACTCCCTTACCCTCTTGTCTATAAATACCCAGCTCTTGAGAGTTAGTAGGTAGGTTAGAACTCGCAATAGAAACCCTAGCATAAGATACAACTCTTAAGGCTAGGCTTGTGACTTGTGAGTGAGAACTTGGGAAAAGCTTGAAGACTTGGATAGTGGCTCAAGACTTCGGAAAAGCTTGAAGAATTTAGTTAATCTTGAAGGTAACTGAGGCTTGTAACCATACTCATGATTAATGAAATACCAAGGATGTAAGCCTCCACCGTGAGGAAGAACCTTGTTAAAAAACAT
>JAJJMA010256190.1:0-11762 GCA_023529015.1 Papaver nudicaule | reverse complement strand
TTGTTTTCAAAGGATAAACAAAACTCATGTTGTTGATTTCTTCCAACAACATGTATTTTTAAAACTGAAATCCTCCCAGATTTGGTTTTTTGGCCTAAAAAACACCATTAATGGAGGAGCAGAGGGTTTTCTGAAAAGTGTCCATGTCACTGACGTTGCTGACTTCACTTCAAACAAAACCTGATGAATCAACCAACCTTCTTACCAGTTTTAACTTATCCAATCATTTTCTTGTCCTTTTCCTTAAATATTTTTAAAATGTTTTGAAAAGGCGTACAAATTTCTTGGATCTCTGAAACTGTCAGGTGACAACTAGCACTTGTCGAGTTACACTCTGACAGGAAGGTTCAACCTTGATTTTGTTTTTCAGGAGGAATCATGAAGACTGCGAGCACCACAGACTCTGGAAGGGACCCTCCGAGGAGGACAACCAGAAGTGGATTGCAGGATATGGATCGTGAAGTCCTAGAGGTTACTGTCGCCTCTGGTGAAAGTGCACCTCCAGGTTTTCCGGCAAAGGTGCCTCAGAGCACCAGTAATGGGGTTCTGGGGAAGACCACAAACACTGCAGAGAAAGGACCCTGGGCACAAGGAAAGAAGGGTACTACCAGTGGCATACTTGTGAAAACCAAACCCTTGACAGAGGTTTATCACGCCAAGCCCCCTCAGAAAAAACCTGCCTCCGAGGTAACGGTTATGAGGGCGGAAGTTGAATCTCAGAGAGAAGAAGAGGACTTGGATCTGCACACGACATACTCAAACAGTTCTACTGAGGAATCTCTGGAGGGAAACGTTCAGATCATCGACGTTCTAAACGGACTTCCCAGAGGGAAGGTCCCAGAGAAAGGTCGAGAGAATACCTCTGGGAAGGGTGAACCCTCCAGAGCAGTTATAGGAGTCTCGGGGAAACTACGTGAAGGTACCTATGGGAGGGTGAACCCTCCAGAGGAGCGAGGAGAACCTCCAGAGAAAATGGGCACTCTGGAGAAGACAAAACCACCCAGAGGGTGAAGCCAACTCGTGCCGAGAAGGGTAAGTCTGTTGTCAGAGACCCAGAATCCACCCCAGAGGACACCAAGAGAGCACGAAGGAACAAGATCAGAACTCTGAGGAGAAAGATCTTTAAGCTCTCTGAGGCTAACAAGAACCTGCGGAAAGAAAGGGTCGTGATTACTGATAGTGACTTATCTGATTCCTCGGACGATGAGGAAGAAGATAAAAGAAACTTGAAGTATAAGAGACCCAGAGATGATCCAGTCGCTGAAGTGATTCTGGAAGACTCCTCGAACAATGAATCTGAGGAAGGCTACGTAGAGCCATCTCTGCAAGACATCCTGGCGGCCCGAGAAAGGAAAATTCGGGAGCTGCAAGAAGAGGTAATCTCAGGAAAGCTATGGTGGCGAGTATCGAGGACAAACCAAAGTTCATCAGAAATGAAGGGAATCGATTGGCAGAGGTAATGGATGATGCTAAGCGCTCACCATTCACCTCAGAGATCAATGCCCTCCCGATACCCAAACGATGTACATTGAACTTCCAGAGCAAGTTTGATGGTACGAGTGATGCTATTCATCACATAAAGGACTATAAAATGTCTCTAATGCCATGGCAAAATCGACAAGGGGTTATGTGTAAATTCTTTCCCGGGAGCCTCAAAGAGGAAGCTCTGACCTGGTTTAACTCCTTAGAAAAAGGAAAAATCACGTCGTACGCACATCTCCAAGAGGTCTTCTTAGAGAATTATATGCATAACAGCAAAGTCAAACTCGGAATTGAGCGACTATTCGTCCTCAAAAGATGAAGGGGAGAATCCCTCAGAAGCCTAGTTGACGGGTGGAGGAAACTATGTGCTGAGATTGGGAAGGTCCCTGCCGCCTATGCTATCATTGGCTTCAAAAATTCTTTGAACAAGACAGATCCCCTCTTCGTCAGGCTATGGAATGAGACCCCAGACAACCTGGAAGATCTTAGGAGAATACAAGAAGAATTCATAGCGCTAGAGGAGACGCAGGATGACACTTACGACAAGTTCCTCTCTGGGAATACGAGTAGAGGGTCAAACGTGGTGGAACCACAGCCCCACATCACTCATTCTCAACCTCCTGCTACTGTCCCTACCTCTTATATTAAGAGAAACAAGTCCAGAGAATTCAGAGGCAAAGGATCAGCTAAGGATAACAAAAAACGGGATTTTGACGACGCCACCTACACTAAGTTTAACACTCCAAGGTCCACCATTTACAAGGAAATCAAGGGCAAGCTCCCCCTTGAGGATCCTATTGGAAAGGGTATCCAACCTGATTACTGCAAGAACGGTAAAGATTACGGTGAGCTGCATGAATGGAATGGGCACACTCTCGACAAATGCAGGCATTTAAGGAGAGAGATGGAGAAACTAGTAAGCAGTGGAGAACTAAAAAAGTACATCGCCAAAGACTCTGGGAATGCCCAGAAGGCGGTGGAATAAATATTCATGGTTGAGATGCCCAGAGAGGCACAACATCTCAACTGCAACACCATTAACCATTCTGTAGAGATGCCCTCCGAGTCATCTCTGGGGCGAAACTCTCTGGAGAGAATCCATAAGAGAAATGCAGATAGGGAAGAAATATTCAGTATGGCTCTTGAACTCCCCATGGAGGAATGGATGAAAAGGCCAGTTTCATTCTCAGCTTCCGAGGTACCCCTGAATGGGAAAACTCACAACGATCCTCTAGTAGTGACCATGATGATCGGGCAGTGGGGCATCCCAAAGATTCGGGTGGATGGAGGAAGCTCCGTGGAAATCTTGTTCTACAGCACATTCGTGAAGATGGGCCTGAAAGATGAGTGCCTAATCTCCTCAACCTACATGGTATACGGATTCAATGGCTTTTCCACTAAGCCCAAAGGAGAAATAACTCTGGAAGTACACACTGGAAAAATCATTACCTCTACGACATTCTGTGTAGTTGACGTTGTTTCACCATACTCTGCTATCATGGGCAGATGGTGGATTCATGGTATTAAGGGAGTTGCCTCCACTTACCATCAACGACTACGATTCCCCACTCAAGAGGGAATTGCTGAGATTATGGGAGATCCCAGAGAAGCTAGATACTGCTCAGAGGTAGATGTGAGAAACTGTGTGGAAAAAGTTAATACTCCCAGAAACACCAAGAAGAGGATTCTGGAGCAGGAATGCCAGAAGGAAATCGATGAATTCATCGAATGTTCCACCTCTGCGAGGGTCATGCGGCAAGCAATCGCCAAGAACAAGGGAATTGGGGACAGAGAAGAGGAGAAGGCCATTAGACTAGCTTGCCTAGAATCAATGGTCCAGAAACTCAAGGAAAAAACTGTCCACCAAATCTCTGAGGATACCCAGATGGTTGACGCCTCTAAAAAGTTATATCAATCAAAGGCTCAGACTGAATTAGGCCCCCATAAGCCTGTATTCTACACGTCTGAGCCGACAAAGGAAGTGGATATTGTAGGCCCAGACACACCAAAGATGGTTAAAATTGGGACGCTCCTAGATCCAGACCTTGAAAAAGAACTCGTAGGGATGTTGATGAGATATGTCGATGTGTTTGCATGGAAGATGGAGGATATACCGGGAATCGACCCCGAATTATGTCTCAAACATCTGGGAGTTCCCACAGACATAAGCCACCATCATCTCCGAATCAATCCAGGTGTCAAACCTGTGAGGCAGAAAATACGGAAAATCGCCCCAGTATATCAGGAAGCAGTCCAGAAAGAGCTTCAGAAGATGGAAAGGGCAGGAGTCATTCGGGAAGTGCAGTACCCACTATGGATTTCAAATATGGTACTGGTCTCGAAGAAAAACAACGCTGGGGTACGGATATGCATCGACTTTAGTGATCTAAATAAGGCATGCCCCAAAGACAGCTTCCCACTCCCGAGCATAGATCAACTAGTTGATGCTACCTCTGGGAACAAACTGTTATCATTCATGGATGGTTATTCAGGCTATAACCAAATTCCTCTGGCGCAGGAAGATGGGGAGCATACTGCATTTTTCACTCCCAATGGGCTGTACTATTATATTCAGACTCAAAAATGCAGGGGCCACCTATCAGAGGCTGATGTCCAAGATATTCTTACCTTGGATTCACAAAACTCTGGAGGTATATGTAGACGACATGCTTGTCAAAAGCAAAGAATCCAGACATCACGTCAGAGATCTTGAAGAGATTTTTGCCCAGATTAGGAAATTTCGTATGAAGATTAATCCACTCAAGTGTGCATTTGGAGTCACCTCTGGGAAGTTCCTAGGCTACATGGTCACAAAGGAGGGTATACAGGTAGACCCTGAGAAGGTCAGAGCTATCACGGAGATGCCCTCACCAGTAACTCGGAAGGACATCCAGAGGTTGAATGGGAGATTGGCTGCATTGGGGAGGTTCATTGCAAGATCTTCCGACAAAATCAAACATTTTTTCAATATCCTAAAGAAGGGCCAGAAGATGGCATGGAGTAAGAAATGTGAGGAGGCGTTCTACAACATCAAAAAGTATTTGACAACAATGCCTATGCTACAAAAGCCTGAACCAGATGAACCCTTGTATGTTTATCTAGCAGCCACCTCCCACTCTATCAGTGCAGTACTCTTACGCATAGTGGAAGGTGAGGAAAGGCCCATCTACTTCATCAGTAGAACTCTGGGGCCTGCCGAAAAGAATTACTCTAAGATTAAGCAGATAATTCTGGCGCTGGTATTTGCTTCTCATAGATTGAGAACATACTTCCACGCTCACCCCATAACTGTGATCACCAAACTGCCCATCGATTCAGTACTCAGAAACTCTGAAAGGGCTGGTAGGATCTCAAAGTGGGGAGCTCAGATCAAACAATTTGGAGTACAATACCATCCTCAAACTCCCATCAAAGCCCAAGCGGTTGCTGACTTCTTAGCAGACTTCCCTCTGGCCGAAGAACAGGAACTCGAAGATATACCTGGTTTTGAGGATGAACTGGAAGACCCCCAGAGCTTCTGAGGGCGGAAAATCCTACCAGGTGGGAAGTGTTTGTTGAGGGGTCAAAGAACATTGATGGGGCAGGCAATGAAATGGTGTTTACAACTCCTACTGGAAGAAGAATTGTACACAACTTGAGACTCGAATTTCCCACCACAAATAACATAGCGGAGTAAGAGGCGGTCATACACGCTCTGGGGTTGATTTGTGAGATGAAGCTCAGAGATGTAAGGCTAACAAGTGATTCACAGCTAGTGGTAAGGCAGATAGAGGGAAGATATCAAACTCTGGACCCATGCCTACAAGCCTACCACAAGAAAGCTCAGGAATACATAAACAAGATACCAGGCCTCGTACTCAGGCACATCTCTAGGAACAACAATCGACATGCAGATGCTCTGGCATTCATTGCGTCAATGTTGAACGACCCTAAGATTGCTAGCATCAGAGTAGACAGGGTTCTACTACCCTCAGTACCTCTGAAAGAGCTAAATGCCCCAGAGCCAGAAGTGAAGGTATTCACTGCTGAGATGAGAGAAGAGCCGTCCTCTAACGATGGACCCACAGAAGAGGATTGGAGAATACCTATTCACCAATACTAGAGAAGAAAACGCTTCCAGGAGAACTAGGATACAACCATAAAATAGCCGCACGGTCTAAGAACTACAGGCTACGAGATGGAATCCTATACAGGCAATCTCCTCTGGGACCGCTGCTCAGATGTCTCTCCAAAGAGCAAGGAATTGAAATTCTGAAGGCTATCCATTATGGGGACGCTGGCAACCACTCTGGAGGGACATCTCTGGCAATCAAAGCTAAAACATATGGGTACTTCTGGCCACACATGCATGTGGACGCCAAAGAAATGTCCAGAAGATGTGAAGCCTGTCAAAGGTATGACAAGAGAATCCATGCCCCAGCTACAGAACTACACTCTTTCACTAGCCCCTGGCCCTTCGCCAAATGGGGGATAGACATAGTAGGTCCTCTGGAGACTGGAACAAAGAAAAGACGGTTTCTGATTGTCGCGACTGACTACTTCACCAAGTGGGTAGAGGCGAAAGCCCTGGCTAAGATACGTGACAAAGATGTATTCAAATTCATATTTGAACAAATCATCTGTCAGTTTGGGATACCTGCTGCCATAACCACTGACAATGGTGCTCAATTCAGAGGGAAAAAGATCAACATGTTATGTAATAACTTTGGCATCAAGAGAAACAATTCTACCCCCATATATCCAGAGAGTAATGGCCAAGCTGAGGCCACAAATAAGACTATCGCTGATATTCTGAAGAAGACTCTGGATGGACATTGGAAAGATGGTGCGAACAGTTACATAACGTTCTCTGGGCCTACAAGACGACAAAAAGAAGAACCACATGAGAGTATCCATTCTATCTCACCTTTGGGGGAGAAGCTATCATACCAACCAAAGTTATGATACCTACAACCAAAACTGAGGCATGGGAGAACGATTTAACATCAGACTTGATGCTGGCACGGCTTGAGACCTTGAGGAAAAACGAGAAGTGGCCCTCCAGAAGATAGAGAATTACCACCGAAGACTCGCCAGAGAATACAACAAAAGAGTTGGCCTGCGAGAATTCAATGTGGGAGATCAGGTCCTGCGAGAAATTCCTCTTTACCAAAGAAAGAAGGGAAAGTTCTCTCCTACCTGGGAAGGACCCATGAAGATCACTGAAAAGGCGGGGGGTGGGGCGTACAGACTCCTGAAGCAAAATGGAATCAAACTCCAGAGGCCATGGAACGCTAGATATCTCAATCCCTATTACCCCTAAATACTTCAAGAAGTCTCAAAGCCCGTACAGGGAAATGTCTCTCAGAGCTTTGTAATGCTATGTACAAAATAATATTAAGTACTTTTGAAAACAATCATGTACAACCTTTGGAATATTAATAAAATCTTTTGTTATTATTATGTCTACGTTCTCAGAAAATTCGAAGATGTCTCTTTCCTTCTATTTTCGAAGCTCTCAGAAAATTTGAAGATGTCTCTTTCCTTCTATTTCCGAAACTCTCAGAAAATTACAAGATGTCTCTTGCCTTGAATTTTCGAAGCCCTCAGAAAATCACAAGAATGTATCTAGCCTTGGATTTCGAAGTACTAGCCATACAACCCACGCCCAGATCTAACGAATAGGCATTCGTCCCTCAACATGCAGGGCAAAGACCCCGAAAGGGTATTTCAGGTACGAGGGAGGTGCACACTCCCCCAATGTTGCCCATTACCTTAATCTATGGACAGATCTCTTACCCATACGACTCAGATTCCCTAATAACATTTTAGGATGCCATTTTGGAGATGCAGGCTGAGGGATGGCTCCCCTCACGAAACACCCCAGAATGAATGAACTCTCAAAATTCACCTTAGATAAAATTTCGTCATCATGACCAAGGTAGTACAGTTATGACCTCGTTCGGCTTAGTGGCCACTAAGTCCTTCGACCAACATGGAATCTTCGTCATGATGAAGTAAAATTTTTTGGTAAGACTTTACAAAGTTGTTGAGCCTCTAAGGGACAAAGTGTTGAAAAACACACAGCCTAAGACAAACATGGTCTAAGGAAAAAACATTGTCTAACTCTGAGGGCACGAAAGTGACAAAACAAACACCCATACATTCACATCAATAAGGGTCAGAAGTGTTTTCCCCCCCAAGCTTGGGAGCGCCCAGAAAAACAATTAAAAGTATTTGTTGTTCACCAAGAACGACCAATATACACACCACCAAGAGTAAAGTCAGTTAAAAAAAAAGGGAAGGAGAAAGATAGTCAATCTTCAGCAAGATTGGAGGGAGAAGGTCCTCACTCTTCAGTATCAGCCTCTTGATTCTGAGGGCACTCGTTCTCTGGCTCCTCAACCTCTGGCTGCTCCCCCCATCCTGCTCTCCGAGCTCCAAGCCTTCCTCGACCTCAGAGGTTGGTACACCCTCAGGCTCTTCAGCCTCCGAGATTGGAGCACCTCTGGAAGCAGACGCCTCAGAGTCTTTGGAAGGAGCAACAGTTTCTTTCAAAACAACCATGAATTTAGGAGATGCCTCAGGAGTCTTCTGAGCCTGAATGGAGCGGAGAAGATCATCATACTTGGACCTTCAACGTTTGTTCAAGGACTTAGTTGCTTCAGAAGCTTCCTCTGAATATCGCTTATGGAGATCGTCATCATGCTCTTTCATCTCCTTTTCAAATCCTACAACCCTGGCCTTCAGAGTCTCTTTCTCAGCCCTGAGAATCTCAAACTGCAACTTCAACTCCTCAAGCTCTCTAGCTTTTCCTGAGGAATGAACAAAGCAAACATGAGAAGACAGGAAAAACGCCAAGACAAGTAAAGAAATCTGAGGCCTATTCTAATCTACCTTTCGAGTCAGATATGATAGTCCTCAGAGTCTGCTCAGTGTCCAACCTGGCAGAATTAAGCTCACTATATTGCTTCTCTAGAAGGGTTAAGGCATGAGCATCCATGGGGCAAGCATTAGCATGCTTTGCCATGGCATCACGCAACCTTCTAACAAGCTCATTTGCAGCATCTAACTCATCAGCCGCACGCTCAGAGGCATCCTTATAATCCTCAATCTGATTGATCATAGGTTGATGATCCTTTTGCCACCGCACAAAAGTCCTGACTTGGTCTTTAGACCTCGTTTGGCAGACTCTAAACATTCAATCTGGGACTGAGATTCTCTAAGCTGTCTATGAAGACCTTCAACAGTCAGAGTGTTCCTCTGAGAGATTGGCAAACATACTTTGGATCTTATCCTCATGAGTATTCGCCATCTTATCCAAATCAGTCTCCAAGGAACGGATTTGACTATCCCTAAGAGTGAGTTCATTTTGGTAGTCATTACGATCCCTCTCCCACTGGACCTTAGCTTGATGAAATTCGACTAAAGGAAAAGGACTATTTTAGGTCCCAGAAAAAGTGTGCAAAATTAACTAGAAGACACCGAGGAGAGTTACCTTTCTGAAGGTTCAGACTCTTCTGAAGCTCGGAGACCTTTCTCTGAGAGTCTTTAAGTTGACCGTCCAGAGCTCGGGAGGATACTTGAGAGCTAGCTGAAAAAGATGCAAAGGCATTCTGGACCTGAAAAGGAATCCCATAATCAGGAAACTAGCGACAAGACTTAAGAAATAGTAAGAAGGGTGAATCTCGCTTACCAGCAAAGGAATATTCTCTAGGGCAACAACTCTGGCCTGCTACTCAAAACTTTTGATCTGGAAGTCAGGAGCAAGGAGAGTGGCAACGACACTGGAGGCAGTCCCAGAAACAACCAGAGAACTGCCAGGGGGAATCACCAAAGTACTTTCTTTCTTAGAAGACCTAGCCTCATGCTGAACTAGCACAACATCATCCTTGGGAGTCTGATCTCTCAAATCTGCGACTTGAGAAGATTTACCCGTGGAGGATTGGGTTGGTTGGACAATGACCACATATTCCTCCTGTTTGGACTGGAAGGTTTCATAGAAAGGCACGTCTACGGACTCTGGGCCATCATCTCCATAGTCTACCGCCAGTCTCCGAGCATCGGCAGGAGGTTTGGAAGCTACAGTCCTCCCTTTCTCGGAGGAGACAACGACCTTCTTCCCAATTTGCCTAGCAGGCTGCGAGAATAACTCTCAGAGTTAAAAAATAGGGGCAAATGTGGGACACATACTCAGAAAGCTAAGGCAAATATTTTTTACCTCTGAAACTTCTCCTCCCTTGCGCTTCCTAGAGGCACCGCCACTGGACCAAACATTTATCCATGGGAGATAAGAAGGGAGATCCTCTAGAGACTTGGGAGTCTCCAGAACGGGATTCCCACTGAGGGCCAACATGCCAGTTAGGATCATTGGACTTGCGGACGAAACCCCATTGAGAAATCTCACTGCCGCCTGGAGGGTCTACATCCCCCAGAAGCAGAGGGCCCCCCTCCTCTCATCCGCACTCTTCCTCTGAATGCTCACTCCAAAACCCTCAAAAGAACTGTCCCTCCTAACATGGGTTATCCGATAGTTGCGCCTAAAATTCTCCACAGTGTAGAATTTAGCATCCTCAGGGTCAACGGAAACTTTCTCAGACTGAAAGAGAATTCTTCCCCGAGCTCTGGAGGCACACTCGGCAAGGATCCTGCAAGCTGTATTGTTCAACTGGAACAGACCTCTGGGAGAGTCCACTCCAGAGGCCAGAGCACGATACAAAAAGGAATCTCTGGGACTCCAAAGAGGAATATGGAGGCCAGAATCAAGTGGAGCCTTGGTGACAATAATTCGGGTCCTACTCCGATTGCTCTCCCTCAAGAGCTCTGGAGTGATAACACCTTCACTCCTCTGAGGAGTAGCCCATGAGATCTGGAATCTGGAGTCCAGATGATGCTTTCCTCAGAGAGTTCTCAAACAATTCGGATCTTCATCCCTCTCAGAGGAGGTCGAAGTTCTGAAACAAAAACAACCCCAAAACAAAGGAAAACTGAAACTTAGGTTTTCCCTTGGAGCAACTGTTCATAACAGTGAAGAAATCAAGGATTTCTTTGAAATCAAAGAAATTACCAAAGATCACAATGAACAAAACTAACCTTTTTGGCGCCACTGTTGTCTGAAACCAAGCTTTTAGTGAATAAAAGTAAGGCGGAGAAGACGATGAACAGTGGAGCAAAGATTTTCGGCAGAGAAAATCTCTGAGGAAAGAGAATAAAAAGGAAATAAAGGTCTTGGAAAGACCAAGGATTTCTTTTTATATCCAACCTCTGAAAAAGGTGGGTTACTCAACCGGCGCTTCCAGTTATTCAGTTATTTGGCGACGTGTCCAAATCCTGGAGCATAGGCTGGAGCACGTGTATGATGTCACCCTTCGACAAGATTTTCTTCCGAACTTACCCTTTGGGAAGTTAAAAAGAAAAGGAGCAAACTGTAGGTACCAGAAATTTGATGGACACGTGTCACCATCCTAAGGGCAGTAACAAGTTAGTGAATACACCGAGAGGTATATGATAAACCCTAAAAGTAACTGACCGCACCCAACTCAAGGATGAGGCGCATGTAAAGTGCGACAGGAAAAAGCACGGGTAAGGTTGAGGGTACTACAGAGGCATTAAATGCCAAGTCAGAAAGAGGAATACAGCTGTTTAGCACCAGTCAAACCTAGGGTTTCTCTGAGAATGCGGTCAAACAGTCTGGAAGATACAAGACTGAGATTATTCTCTGGAAGGTCCCATTGGGGACTGGACTCAGAAATACTCTCCGAAAAGACGTGGTACGATAGGAACTAAAGGAGTCATATTCTGGAAGGTGCATTGCAAGGGACATTCTGAGCGATGGCGTACTAGAAAACGGACACCAGAGACCGTACGGTGTCTCTGGAGGGCTCAAGCACACTTCTGGAGGGTATCTCAGAGACGGACATCCAGAGAGAAGGACTCCCAGAAGGGATTGCGTATCTCGAGGAATAAATAGAAATAGTTTAGTTTCCATAGCTCTTGTAATACTGGAATATGTACTCCCTTACCCTCTTGTCTATAAATACCCAGCTCTTGAGAGTTAGTAGGTAGGTTAGAACTCGCAATAGAAACCCTAGCATAAGATACAACTCTTAAGGCTAGGCTTGTGACTTGTGAGTGAGAACTTGGGAAAAGCTTGAAGACTTGGATAGTGGCTCAAGACTTCGGAAAAGCTTGAAGAATTTAGTTAATCTTGAAGGTAACTGAGGCTTGTAACCATACTCATGATTAATGAAATACCAAGGATGTAAGCCTCCACCGTGAGGAAGAACCTTGTTAAAAAACAT